>PVIR01023241.1:0-27390 GCA_004026965.1 Petromus typicus | reverse complement strand
GGCCAGATGTTGCTGCTGGAATCCGAATTCTCCCCTGTGGTATTTAAAAATGGGGTCCACCACTACCACCAGGTGGCATCAAATCATAACTGAGTCTAGGCAGCTGGGCTCCCAGAATTCCTCAGGAACACGCGGTGCAGACCCACACCGGCCATATGGTGGCCAGGCTTACAGATATGACCTTACAAGTCACTTTTCTAATTGCAGTCGTTTTGCTACATTAATTTATGATAACAACAATGGAGAGAGACTGCTCTTTTGTTTCTTTTTTGGTACCAGGAATAGAACTCAGGGCCTTATGCTTGCCAGGCAAGTGCTGCCGCTGGGCTACATCTCCCACCCAACTACTCTTTCAGAGACAAAAGTATGAAAGGAGACCAAATTAAACATTGTGCTAATTATTGTGTATGCATAGTTAATTTAATGACTTCATGATCATTTTTATTATGAAATAATTAATTTTATAGGTCAAACATTATTTTCACTGTTCAAGTAGTTATTAATGAGACAGGGTTTCACTTCATGGTTCATGCTGGCCCTGAAGTTACTATGTAGCCCAGGCCAGCCTGGAACTCACAGCAATCTTCCTGCCTCTGCCTCCTGAGTGCTGGGATTACAGGCATGAGCCACCACGCCCGGCACTGTGGTATGCAGTTACCAAGGATCGAACCCGAGACCTTGCACTTGCAAGGCAGGCGCTGGAAACATTGAGCTAAATCCCCAGCTCTCCATTGGACTTCTAAAAAATATTTCTTTTTGTGGTTACAGACCACAATCTTGTCCTCTATATCCTGCTGCACATACTTTCAATGGAATTTTGTTTTGTTTTGTTTTTTTGACACAGGGTCTCACTTTGTAGTTAAGGCTGGCCCTGAGCTGAACCTCAAGATCACAGAAAAATCCTTCTGCCTCTGCCTCCTGAGTGCTGGGATTACAGGTGTGGGCCAACACACCCCGGTATTGTGGTATGTGGTTCTGATTGCTGGTGGGTGGGAGTCTCCACGCCCAGCATTGCTGTATGTGGTTGCTAGGGATCCAATTTGGGCCCTTGCACTTGCAAGGCAGACACTGGAACCACTGAGCTAAATACCCGGCCCAAAGCCTGTATCTTTATTCTGAAGCTCAGCTTGGTTTCTGGATGTGAGGATGGAACCCAGGCTGTTCAGCCAGCAAAGGAATATTCTGCATTATATCCAAGCTACAGCTTATATTATATTTCTTTTCTTTTTTTTTCTTTTTTTTCTGAGACAGGGTCTCACTTTGTAGTTCAGGCTGGCCCTGAGCTCAGCCTCAAACTCACATCACTTGTGCTTCCTCCTGGCCAGACCTGAGCACTCTGCCAGCTTGGACTTGGCTCCTTGACCTGCCGCTGCTGACTTGAACTCGGCTCTGCCTCACCCTGATGGTGCCGGCCTGGGGCTGCTCAGTGCTTACCTCAGCGGACCCATCTCAAGATGGCGATGGCTGCAAGCCAACTGCCCTCTGCCACGGGACATCTGAACCCAAGTCCCTCACCAGCCCGAGTTACTGTGTGCACTGCCCACCCCACCAGTGCCTTTGTCCATGGAGGCCTCTGGGGTTGCCGGTAGTCACTGAGCATCTGTGGGTTCACGTCCTCCCTCCCACAGTGAGTCTGGGCTCAGGGAAAAAGTGCCACTGCACCCCCCTCCTTCTTTGGTGAAGTCTCTTTCTTCTTTTTTTTTTTTTCTTTGCAGTACCAGCAATCGAACTTGGGTCCTTCTGCTTTCAAAGTAGGCGTGGTACCGCTTAAACTAAATCCCTGGCCCTGAAGTTTCTCTTTGCCCTCCCCAAAGACTTTAGTTGTCACTTCCGGTTTTATAGGCCTATTTCCCTCCTTCATCTTCTTCACACTGCTATATTCCCGAGTCGGAATACCAGTCTCAGAGATGGTTTTAGTATTTTAAGGAGGGGTCTTGCTATGTAATATGGGGTGTTCTTGAATTCACTATACAGCTGAGGCTGGCCCAAAGGTCCGCCTCCGCCTCCCAAGTGCCTGGATCATAGGCATGCATCACACCTGCCCTAAATGTGATGTGAAGCCCAGGCTGGTGCAGAACTTAGATTCTTCCTGCTTCAGCCTTCTGACCGCTGAGGTTGCTGATAGGCATTTACTACCTTACAAAAGACAGAGGTATGTTGTTTTTATGGTTTTATTTCCTTCTCTTATGGTTTTATCTTCTTGCTATCTTGTTCATTTTATCATCAGTGTGATCTTCTTTGTCCCTTATGATTTGTTTTTGTCTGAGGATCTATCTTGTCAGATATTAAGATTTTTTTTCCTCACTTTTGGTCCAAATGTTCTAATACTTTCTCTCATCTTTGTTTTCAAATTTTCTGTGTCACTTTTACTTATGTTTTTATTTTAGATAACTTATTATTGAAATCTGTTTAACACAATGTGAATCTCTTTTTTTTTTTGTGGTACCAGGGATTGAACTCATGACCTTGTGCTTACAAGGCAGGTGTGGTACTACTGCGCTGAATCCTACCCTGAATATCCCTTAAGAATGTATTTATCTTTTTTTTTTTTTTTTGCTTTTTTTAGACAGAGTCTCACTATGTGTTCAGGCTGGCCCTGAACTCACTATATAGTTCAAACTGGCTTCAGACTCGAAGTAGTTCTCTTGCTTCAGTCTCCTTAGTGCTGGGATTACAGGCATGCATCATTATACCTAGCAAGAATGTATTTATTAACTTTTTTTAAAAGATTTTTTGAGACAGGGTCTTGCTTTGTGGTTCAGGCTGGCCCTGAGCTCAGCCTCAAACTCTCCTGCCTCTGCCCCCCAAGTGCTGGGATTACAGGCGTGAGCCACCAGCCCGGCACTGTGCTGTGTGGTACTGATTGCTGCTGGGTGTGGGTCTCCACGCCCAGTATTGCATGTGGTTACCAGGGATCGATCCTGGGTCCTTGCCCTTGCAAGACAGGTGCCAGAACCACTGAGCTAAATCCCTAGCCCTGTATTTATTAACTTTTAAAGAATGTATTTATTATATTTTCAAGACAGGATCTATGTAGTGCAAAGTAATCCTGGATCCACTGTGCTATCCAGGCTAGCCTCAAACTCAGTCTCCCTGCTTCAGTGCTAAGATCCCATTAATTACAATTCAGTTACCTAAGTGCTTATTTCTGTCATTTCATTCTATACTTTTCATTAGTGACATCTTTCTTGCTTCTTTTTTCCTTTCTGCTTGCCACTGGACAGAGTTTTTCCTGGCTTACTTGTTAAGTGTTGTATTTTACCTGGAATCTGTCTTACTGCAAAGCACAGGTCTGTCTGCTACACCCCTGATGAATTAGACGTCAATGGAGCCTCAGAAGTTTCTCATCTACCCGAGTGAATTGAAAGCAGCAGTGTGCACAGGAGAACTGCCTGGAAGCCTCTAGACTGTAGGTGCTTGAGCCAAGTAGGGTCCTTGCTACTCAGGAGACCGATGCCAGAGACTTACTTGAGCCCAGAAGCATGAGGCCCACCTGGGGGACCCAGTGAGACCTGTCTCTGAAAAGGCCAGGAGTGGTAGAGTGGTGACACAACACCTAGAATCCTAGTTCCTCAGGTACCGCAGTGGGAGGATTGCAAATTTGATGCCAGCTGAGACAAATTAGCAAGACCTTGGCTCAAAAAGTAAAAGAAGACTGGGGATGTGGCTCAGATACAGTGCTTGGGCAGCACGTGTGAGCCTTGGGGTTCAATCCTCAGTACAAAAGGAACAGTGGATTCTTGGGCCTTATCATGACATCCTGCTTTTGTACATCTAGGTAAGGGCCTTGAGGAAAGCCCTTAACTTTGACAGGGACAACTTCCTGACTATCTATTGTGAATACCATCACCATCCAATCTTGTAACTTTTCAGACGGTAAGCTTTACACTTGCTGGCTGTCCTTAAAATAGTTTTTTAAATACTCTGATACTCGTCAGTTGCACCTGCAACAAATCCCGACAACGACAAGCACCACACAAACTGATTTGGGTGGAAATGTACCAATTTGCAATGCAGCAGGCCCTCCAGGTTCTAGCTCACAGATCGGGCACCTGAGAAGGATCGCAGTTTCCAAGTCTAAACAAGCTGCAAAGCAGCTGAGCAGCGAAGTTTGACTGGGTGAGCTTTCCTATCTCTTCCTAGATCTTCCACACTGTATTTTGTTGTGTGAGTCGATGGAAATCTCTACATCTATTTTATTGCCTGCCTTTGAATTTGAGGTTGCCATCCATAGTGCTCCCTCACTGTGGCTCGAATTTACTTGCTTGCTTTGTTGCTATAAAAAATACTTACTTTTATAGCACCTACTGAGCAGCAACTGGTGTCACAGGCACAGCGATAGGTGTGTGCAGTGCTTGGCAGCCACTTTAGCAGCAAGCAGACTGTTGCTTTCTATGAGCAAGGAGATGACCTCGGTGGCTCAGTGGGAAACGCTCGGCTAGCACAGGCCAAGCTCTGAGCCCACTCACCCCAGCAATGTACCACCGTGGATGGAGAAGCCAGGATTTCAACCTAGCTCCATTCAACTGGTAATATTTCACTGCTGTCAAATGCAACTCGGTCCCGAGACACCCACGGTAAGGTAGGGAAGATGGACAATGCTGTGTGCAGGACAGTGCTTTGTACACAGTAACTCTTTTTTTTTTTTTTTTAAGGTTTTTTGAGACAGGGTCTCGCTTTGTGGTTCAGGCTGGCCCTGAGCTCAGCCTCAAACTCACATCACAGCAATCCTCCTGCCTCTGCCTCCCGAGTGCTGGGATTACAGGCGTGAGCCACCACGCCCGGCACTATGGTATGTGGTACTGGTTGCTGCTGGGTGTGTCTCCACACCCAGTATTGTTATGTGGTTACCGGGGAATCGAACCGGGCCCTTGCGCGTGCAAGACAGGCGCCAGAACCACTGAGCTAACTCCCCGGCCCTGTACACAGTAACTCTTAATACACGCCAGGAACTAAAGGCATGAACTTAGTGTCAGGGAAAACAGGGCAAGAGCTTATCCAAGTTTCTTCCCCCTCTGTGGACGGTTTCAGGTCAGGGGACTCACAACCTGGTGACAAAGAAGAAGCAAAGAAAATGGACAACAAATTTGGAGACCACTTTGTCTTTTTTGGCAACAGCTCTGTAACCTGACACCCGAATCACAGTTCCGAACAAGGGCTATTCTTATTTCATACTCTTTTTCTAGTTAAATCAATACAAGAATCTTAAAGGCATACAAAAACATAATTTCGCCTTCCTGTACTCAGTTT
This sequence comes from Petromus typicus, assembly GCA_004026965.1. NCBI lineage: Eukaryota > Metazoa > Chordata > Mammalia > Rodentia > Petromuridae > Petromus > Petromus typicus. The sequence goes on along the minus strand of PVIR01023241.1, from coordinate 22,140 downwards.
AATATATTTTCTCCTTGTGTGCTTAGTTGTCTAATGCTGATGTTAAACCTAACACAGCCAGCTACTGTGGATCATTACCGAAGCCATGGCTGGGAATTTGCATATGAAATACACACCTTTTCCTGCCTCTAGTTGGCATTGTTAACTAGGCTATAAATAGAACATCTGACATACTGCACACAGAAAATGCGTTTTGATGGGCACATGCTATGAATGGAAGAAGTGTTCAAACACAGCATTTCAGTTGGAAAGCTTTCATTAGAACTAGCCAAGGGGGAAAGTGGTTTATTTCCTAATGATAGCCTTGCTTAAGAATCCAATCATATGGAAAGACTTATGGTAAAGCTCTCTAAAAACAGACATTTATGCTACTATTTGGGTAAACAAGTGATATGTGCAGTCTATAAACATTCTGTGATAATTCTGATGGGCACTTTTAAGGAAACTGAGCTGTTCCCCCTTGGATTAATCTACCGTGTATATGTGGAAAAGAATCATAAGATTAAGGTATGAAACCGCAAAGTGCTGTCTATATTTATACCACTTTAAAAAGATAAACCTTACAATAAGTCATTTTGCTGAAATCACCCATTAGGATTTGAAATTTAAAAAACCATCTGAAAAACCTTAACTATCAAGACAGGACAAAAAGATGCCATTCATTTTGAATGTATTAACATAAAAATTGTAATTAACAGGTCATATTTTTGCTGATGTTTTATATGCTGGAGAGCAAAAATTCAATAAATGTTACTAGGCAGGCTGTTTCAATCATTATAAGGTGTAGGTACAAAGACCAGCGATGACTTTTGTAAATGACAAATATAAAATCTGCAGACATCATTATGTTTTTATGGGGATGCAGTAATCTGGTTTTCGAGCACGTTTTGTTCTGTTACGGCCATGAAGCAACTGTGAAGCCGGTGAATACGGAACCCCTTATCCAGATGACAGCTGGGGTGGCAGCCAGGGACAAAGTTTTCTTCCTACACCCTTGTTTTTAGGCTCTATATTTGCCCTAGGTGTCTGGACACCGTGGCGGTAGCTTAGCAACGGCCAGATACAAATCAAGGGGATCTGTGATCCAGCCTCTGGTCAGGTAGGTCAGACACTGGGAAGAAAAATATGCATGTTTAATGGCTTAAAAAAGAGACTTTCTCTACCTTTGTCATCTCACATTCATACTGGCAGAAAATGGGAGGATAGTCTAGAAGAAATCTCAAATCAATCCTGGTGTTATACTTGATTACACTAAATACAGATTAAACGGCCACCACCCCCAGTACTGGGGATTAAACCCAAGTCTTTCACACTGAGCTAAATCTCCAGTCCTTTTATTTTTTATTTTGAGACAGGATTGTGCTAAGACACTAGTTGCCTAGGATGGGTTTGAACTTGTGATCCTCAGCTTCCTGAGCAGTTGGGTTGATAGGTGTTAGTCACCAATACCTTTCATGAACAGGAATTAATGATTATAACGGTACGTGAAAAGTGCTTTGAAAGATATTTCAAGAGAGGGCCAAGGATTTAGCTGAGTGCTTCTGGCACCTGTCTTGCAAGCCCAAGGGCCCGGGTTCTTCTGGTCAGTAAACACAAACCACAATGTGGGGCACGGTGATTTACGCCCACCAGCAATCAGAACCACATACCCTGTGACGGGTGTGGTGACTCACGCCTGTAATCCCAGCACTCAGGAGGCAGAGGCAGGAGGATTGCTGAGTTCGAGGCTGAGTTCAGGACCAGCCTAAACTACAAAGCAAGACCCTGTCTCAAAAACACAAAACAGGGGCCAGGGAGTTAACTCAGTGGTTCCAGTGCCTGTCTTGCAAGTGCAAGGGTCGGGGTTCGCTTTCCTTGTAACCACATACAATACTGGGTGTGGAGACTCACCCCAGCAGCAGTCAGTACCACATACCACAGTGCCAGGCATGGTGGCTCATGCCTGTAATCCCAGCACTCGGGAGGCAGAGGCGGGAGGATTGCGGTGATGTGAGTTTGAGGCTGAGCTCAGGGCCAGCCTGAACTACAAAGCGAGACCCTGTCTCAAAAAAAAAAAAAAAAAAAAAGAACAAAGTTGCACAACATATAAATACTTTTCAGTGGACAGACTTAGGAGACATTGTGGATACTGTCATTCAAAAATTCATCACACAGGGGGCCGGGGATATAGCTCAGTGGTTCTGGCGCCTGTCTTGCAAGCGCAAGGACCAAGGTTCAATCCCCGGTAACCACATAACAATACTGGGTGTGGAGACTCACCCCAGCGGCAACCAGTACCACATACCAGTACCACATACCAGTGCCGGGCTTGGTGGCTCACGACTGTAATCCCAGCACTCGGGAGGCAGAGGCAGGAGGATTGCTGTGATGTGAGTTTGAGGCTGAGCTCAGGGTCAGCCTGAACCACAAAGCGAGACCCTGTCTTAAAAAACCTTAAAAAAAAAAAATTCATCACACAGCTGGGGATAGTAGTGCATTCCTGGACCCAGAATCCCCCTTGGAAACTAAGGCAGGAAGATTATAAACTTGAGCCTAGCCTGGACAACTCAGTGATGCAGAGACCATCTCAAAAAATTTTTAAAAAGGGCTGGGGATATAGCTCCATGTCAAGACCTTGGGTCAGTCCTCAGTACCACAAAATAATCCCACCTATAGTCCACCTTTCACTATCTTTGTAACAGTAATATATGTGCAAAGCCAAAAAAGCAAAATAATCTAAAAGATTATAACATTTGTAAAGTGAAATTATCTTGATTTTGAGAGCTATTACTTTTATTTGAAACACCTAAGAATGACAAAGTATAGGTTAAACAGAGCTGACAGTGCTGACAGTAGACTGACTGGTGTGTGGGCTTGGACTCGGGTCAGACCGCCAGGAGCGCTTGTTGAGAAAAAGCCTGAGGTTCTGTGAGCAAAGGGCTGTGAATGATAAGCCAGGTCCCGGCTTCAGGGAGCCGAGTGCAGAAGGGAGACTCGCCTGGTGCAACAGGGGTGTGCTCATGGGAGGGAGCTGGCCCACAGCACTTAATGCAAACAGTAAATGTACTTTGTCCCACATGTGACATGAAAATGAATCCAAAATTTATATCCAGTTCCTTACCAACTGTTTTAAAAATCACCTGTAACCTGGAGGCTGAAGCCGTAGCCCTGGGCTACGCTTTCTGTTTTTGGCCTTGGGCTGAAACGGGTGGGTCAGGGGCTGGGCTGGGGACTGAACTGGGGACCTTGCCCTGCCAGGCCGCTGTGGGCACCACTGAGCTACCTCCCTGCCCAGCACCGGGGAGGTTTGGCGGGAGGATCCGAGCTGGAGGCCATCCATGTAACTCAGTGACATAAATAATAAAAAGGGCTAGGTCTCAAGCTCAGTGGGATTCGATCCCCAGCAGGAGAAGGGAAGAACGTTCCTGGCAGGCTGCTGGGGGCCCACTCGGTAAGGTCCATGCGAGAGATGGACGGACAAACAGGCATGAGAACGTTTGCCCGCGCGCAGGACAGCGCTGAGCTTCAGTGAAGGAAGGAGCTGGCTTGTCACGTGCTGGCTTTGAGTCACCGACACTCCTGTCTTCACTGTCTATGTTCTTCTGCAGCTTCAGGCTTTCTTGGATTCAAGGTCTGGTCCTAAATTACAGATCTGACAGAAGACACTGGGAGGTGTGGTGAAGCTCAGTCGTCCAGTGTGCACTCAGCCTTAGTGTGAAGTGCTGTGTGCGTGTGTGTTCACATGTACGAGGGAGGAGGAGAGGAGGAAGCACAAGGAGGGGGACAGAGGAAGACTGCAAGGGCAGCCGTGAAGAAGACGGAAAAAGAAAACGAAGGCACGAAGACTGGCAGGAGTGATTTGCAAATCATATATCTGATAAAGAAGTTGGTTCCAGAATTTATAAAAACTGATTGTAATTTGCCAGGTGAATCCTGTAATCCCAGCACTTGCAAGGCTGAGGTTGGGGGCTCCCAGTGAGCTCAAGACTGGCCTGGGCTACATAGTTGACTTTGTCGCCAAATCAAACCCAACCAAACTAACCCACTCTCCGCCAAAGAAAAACCAAAAAATGAATTTTTATAACTTAAGATAAACAACCCAATAAAGAAATAGGCAAAAAATCTGAACAGATGTTTCACCAAAGAAGATATACAAATGCCTACTATGCACACGAGACGAACCTAACATCATTCTGTAGCAGAGAAAATGCAAATACAAACCGTAGGTCTCACCCCTTCCTACTAAAAGAGCTGTAGTGCAGAGAATAGCAAGTGTCAGCAAGGATGTAAAGAACCTGGAACCCTCCTGTATTGCTGGGGACGTGGGAAATAATTTGGAAATAGTTTGGAAAACAGTTGGCCAACTTCTTTTGGCAATTTCTAAATAGAATAGTTAAGTTTACAGTGTGGCCCAGCAGTTTTAGTTTTGGAGATCTGCTCAAGAGAGGTGCCAAGCAAAGCTTTCTCCAGGGCGGACTTCCCCACAGTATCATTCATAATAGGCCGAAAGTAGAAAAACCCCAATGCCAGTTAACTGATAATCTGCCACATATACCTACAGTGGGGCACTACTTAGCAATAAAAAGAGATCAAGTGACAAATTTTACAGCGATAAACGATAAACTTCAGATTTATTGTGCTAAGCAACATACCAGATAACTCCGTTTATAAATGTGGTAAAAAGGCAAATCTAGAGACAGTAGACAGAAGTGAGAGTAGGAGCTGACCACATCAGGCATCTGGATCTGGTAACTGTTATGATTATTTACCTATTCAGAGACAGGGCCCGGGTCTCACTGCGCGGTCCTAGCTCAGCCTCCCAAGCGCTGGGATTACAGGTGTGCACCATTACGCCCAGCTGGATCTGTTCGTTTTGAAACCCGAGGCGTGGCTGGTGTGGTGCACACACCTGTGATCACTTGGGGGACCAGGCCCGAGGATGGTGAGTTGAAGGCCATTCTGGGCTCCACAGTGAGGGCCTGTCTGAAGAACAAAACAGACTAAAACTAAAACTGAGTTGTGATGCCTTCCGCTCTGCAAATTTATTAAAGAACAACTGAACTGTAAATTTAATTAGATTTCAGTAAAGCTTTTTTTTTTTTTAAATGCAGTGAGAACAAACCTAAGCTTGCAATCAAAAAGGGGCAGACACCACACAGAAACCACGCAAGCAGCAGCCAGGAAGCCGGCGACACCCCATTCCGTCCTACACACCAGCGGACTAAGGTCTTGACTCTGGCAGTGGAGATGCTGGGAAAGGGGACGTCATAAAATGCCGGGCAGTGAGAGGGAACGCAAAGATGACTCATGCAGTGAAGGGGAGCCGGCAAGCTCAGAGTTCCTGGGGGATGAGGTCTGCCTGGTTTGCTGAGAGCTCCGGGAATCCTGCTGTGCAGTGATGCGGAGGAGAGGAAGTGGATGTTTAGGGGCCACCGCCTAAGAGGGCAAGTAGGCCTGGGGCAAAGGTGCTCTCACTGGAGTGATTGGGCGATAGAGGACTGGGTTAATTCCCATGTGCGTGGGAGGCACAAGCTTTCCATTCCAGCCCTAGGGAGGCTGAAGCAGGAGGACTGCTGTAAGGACTACATAATGAGAACTGGTCTCAAAAAACCAAAACCAGAGGCCTGGGATTTAACTCAGTGGTTCCGCCGCCTGTCTTGCAAGCTCAAGGGCCCGGGTTCAATCCCTGGTAACCACATACAAACTGGGTGTGGAGACTCACCCCAGCAGCAATCAGCACCACATACCACAGTGCCGGGGCGAGGTGGCTCACGCCTGTAATCCCAGCACTCAGGAGGCAGAGGCAGAGGCAGGAGGATTGCTGTGATGTGAGTTTGAGGCTGAGCTCAGGGCCAGCCTGAACTACAAAGTGAGACCCTGTCTAAAAAAAAAAAAAAAAAAAAAAAATTATTTTGTGCTGGGCATGGTGGTGCAAGCCTGTAATCTCATTACTCTAGGAGGATGGAAAGTTGGAGCTAGCCTGGGCAGTTTAGCAATTCAGCTAGATCCTATCACAGAAAGAAATGAAAAGGTCTGGCGAGATAGCTTAGTTGGAAGGCCCTGGGTTCAATCCCCATTACTGGAAAACAAAACCAAGAAGACGTTTTTCTTTGAGCAAACTTTCCCTATGCCAGCCCCCCTCCCCGGTCTCTGAAAAAATTGAAGATGACTTCTCATCTCTTAGAAAATAGTTTTGGCCAAAAGAGAAGGTGCAGCTGGCCATAGTGGCGCAGACCTAGCACCATGGCACTCTGGGAGGCTGAGGCAGGAGAATGGGCAGCCTGGGTACAGGTTCCGTTCAAAGGTGGCTGAACTATGTAGTGACAGCCTGTCTCAAAAACACACAACCCCAACCGACCAAAACCAAAATAAGCCAACCAACAAACCAAGGATTAGGGATGTAGCTTAGTGCAAAGGCCCTGAGTTCAATCCCTGGTACTGCAGCCATCTAAAGAGAAGCTGCAATAACTGCGTGAAGGCCTGTTATCCCTCCAAGGCTGGACATCATTGGTTGATGACAATCCTTACTGTGAAGTGTGGCCGGTCGGGAATTTACATGATGCAAGATCCTGCCAAGTCCGCAGAGACAAGAGGTCATGCTGGGCGCTGTCTTCCCGGAACAGGAAGCTCCAGGGCTATCAGCTGAGACAAGAGTTTGCGTGAGGAATTCGTAGGTAATCTATTTTTTTTTTTTTTTTTTTTAGGTTTTTGGAGACAGGGTCTCGCTTTGTGGTTCAGGCTGGCCCTGGGCTCAGCCTCAAACTCACATCACAATCCTCCTGCCTCTGCCTCCCGAGTGCTGGGATTACAGGCATGAGCCACCATGCCCGGCACTGTGGTATGTGGTACTGGTTGCTGCTGGGTGTGGGTCTCCACGCCCAGTATTGTTATGTGGTTACCGGGGAATCGAACCCAGGTCCTTGCGCTTGCGAGACAGGCGCTGGAACCACTGAGCTAACTCCCCGGCCCCGTAGGTAATCTATTTTATTTCTGGGTGCCGTACCAGAGCTGCAGGCCCCGCCTGAGGTCGCTGGTTTCCTAGTTTTCACCTGCTGCTGTGAACCAAGTGAAAGTCTTACTTAGCACTGGAAGCAGAAGCTGACTGACTGAGCCATTTACATATCTATACCCACTTACACCAGGGGAGCCCATCAGGAAGACAGCTAGGTGCCTCACTCAGCATTTTAAGTGAGTCGTTAGTAATGGTTGTGAAGGCTGCTGCGCAATGAAAAAATACCTACGATGTATTAGATGAAAAGAGCAAGACCCAAGATCGCATCTGTACTGTAGTTGCAACCATGCAAAGAAAGATATGTATGACCCCAAAACCTGGAGGAAATACAGAAGAGATTATTTTAGGGTAGTAATTGCAAATGGTCTCCCTCCATTTCCCAAAATTTTTAAAAATTTGGCTATAATGCCAGCACTCAGGAGGCTGAGGCAGGAGGATCACTGAGAATTTGAGACTAGCCCAGGCTACCTCATGAGTTCAAGACCAGCCTGAACTACAGAGGGGACCCTGACTCAGACAAAAAAGTGACATTTAAAAAGTGAAATTCCAGCTGTCTGTACTGTGATGCTCAAGCTGGTGGAGCCTCGGGCCTTGTCTGTACACAGACACGCAAGCACGGGCTCAGAGAGCCGGACCTGGTTCTTCAGGAAGACTGGGCGTCTCCAGGAGGAAGGGCAGGAACATGCCGGAGAAACGTCCCTTCCACCGGGGACAGCAATCCAGATGAAAGGCGAGGGCTCGCTTCACTTCGGAGCTGTGGGCAGGGGCTGTCTGGGAGCGCCCACTTCCGTGCCACCTCCCCAGGTGACACTTTCTTTGAGTCACCGTTAAAAGTTTGTGGTCCTCCTAAGGGAAAGGCCGACTCACTCTGAGAGAAAAAAACAGTTAGTTGGGGAAGAGGGCAGGATAGAAGGTAGGAAAAGACTGAAACGATTAGCTTGTCGAGAGTGCTTTGTGGTTCTGTTGTTTTTTTGCCTTGCAGGGACTATACCAGGGTCTGGTTAGCAAATGCTCTGCCAGTGAGCTCCAAGCTCAGCCCAGGGGCTCCATATTTCTACAAGTGCAGGCAACTTACTACCAAGAACACAGGGTTAACAGCAATGGGCATCTTTTTTTTTTTTTTTTTTTAATTTTTTTCAGTTTTTTGACACAAGGTCTGGCTTTGTAGTTCAGGCTGGCCTTGAACTCTTGGCAATCTTCCTGCCTCTGCCTCCCCAGTACTGGGATTACAGGCATGAACCACCAGGCCCGGCACTGTGGTATGTGGTACTGATTGCTGCTGGGGTGAGTCTCCGCGCCCAGTATTGTTATGTGGTTACCAGGGATCGAACCCGGGCCCTTGTGCTTGCAAGACAGGCGCCAGAACCACTGAGCTAACTCCCCGGGCCCCATGGACATTCTTGATAGTAATAGAATGAGTCTCCAACTTCAAACCTTTATCATTTAAAAAATGACAACCAGCATGGTGGTGCATGCCTAAAATCTCAGAACTCAGGAAGCTGATGCAGGAGGATCACCACGAGTTCTAGGTCAGCTTGGGATAGTGAGTTCAAGGCCAAACTGAATTACATAGCAAGATCTTGTCTAAAAAAAAAGAAAGAAAAAAAGACGTCTTCAGACGACATGGTTAACAGCAAAGCCACAAGTGCTCCAATTTGAGAGATAATGTTTATGGTTCAGGAGAGAAATCTGGGGGCTTTCCTTGGTAGAAAGGGATCACAGCCATAACGCGAGGATGGAACCCGGGGCCACTCCACCACTGAGCTCCACCCCCAGACCTTTCTGTTTTTTATTTTGAGAGAAGGTCTTGCTCAGTTGTCCAGGCAAGCCTTCAACTCGTGCTCCTCCTGTCTCAGCAATCCTAAGCAGTCAGGATTAAAAACAGTATTTCAAAGTGGCAAATAGAGACGTAGGAAAAGATTTTCCAAAACTATGAACTTTAAGAAAGGGCTTGGAAAGGGTTTTCTGCAAAGCAAAGTTCTCCTAGCTGGTGATGGGCACTTTAATTAGTGTCTTTTTAAATTTTTTTGAATATACTTTGGCTGCAGTTTTGTTCCCACAAGTCCCCAGAGACATGCTTGCTGTAGCTCCTTGTCATGCTTTGAAAGACATCAAGAATTACCGGGATGACTTTCTGTCACTGAAGTGCGATGCTGGTATACACTGGGCCAAAAAAGAGTCTTACATCTTTTTGGAGCATTTTTGCTAGTACTTATTCACATTAGTCAAGGTTTGTAGGTGTTGATCAGGACTTGGCCTCAGTAACAATACTGTCATGGATAAGACACGTCACAAGCATTTGAGAACAAAAGTGAACCAAATATGGTCACTCTTCATTTATTTTCCTGTGTGACACCTGAAATGCGGTTAGCCACATTACATAAACCGGAAAACTTGAATAGAATTGTTAACTTCAAGTAAAATGAAGTTAATGCATGTAATCATTTTCATCCTCTTTATCATCTTTCAGAGTAATCATAAATGGCAAATAGCTTACCATCTAATTAATATACAATTGATACTGTTTCTAGAAACAGACTTCTAGGCTGGACACTAAAAGATTAGGGCACAAGGTGTAGTTCCGTGGTTGGGCACTAGCCTAGCATGTACAGGGAACTAGTTCACAGCACCTCAAAAATAAAGAAAATAAAAGATTTAGTGGGGAAGGAAACTGTGGTTTCTGAAGAAATAGAATTGAAATATTTAGAAAAGAGCGGCTCTTGAGGGCGGGGATGTAGCTGAGCGGCGCTGCTGCCTGTTATGCGGGTGGTTGCGCGAAGGAGAGCCAGGAGCAGGCTGGGCTCCGAGCCCCTGGGCCCAGCTGCACTGGGCGAGGCAGGCAGGGGCAGGGCCTGGGGACCGAGCTGGGGCCCCGCGGCTCTGTCTGACGAGTGCTCCGAGTGCGCAGTGCCAGCTCCGGTCTGGTATGGAGAGGACCTGGCTGGAACGCGCCGCTGTGAAAAGGAAGGAGTTCCGAGGCTCTAAGGAGGAAGGCTTGCCGAACCTGGCGGAGGGACGAGCCGAGGAGTGAGGAATTTCAGGCAGGGAGAGAGGAGAGCACATTCCTAGTCAGAGGAGGAGAAACCCTGCAGCGCAGGCCTGAGGTTTCCCCAGAGGGGGAAAGAGGAGCTGGCTCCAACCGGAAAGGCCTCGGGGCGGGCTGGTAGGCTGCTGTATCTGTGGAGGGGACAGTGAGACCCCAACCCACTCCCGTGTCTGAGGTGGGGGTGGAAAGGTGACAGGCTGATGCCCGCTGTGGTGGCAGAAAGGCAGAGGCCGAGGTGGGAAGATCAAAGCCGGGAGATTTAGCAACTTAGTAGGACCTGCCTGAAAATAAACCATAAAGAAAGGGTTGGGGATGTAGCTCAGTGGGCTGGATTCCATCTCCAGTGCTGAAAAACAAACAAATCCCCTCTGAAACAAACACCCTCAAATAAAACAAACCCCAACCATCCAACCAAACAAAACCATAGAAATATTCACGAATGTACCCTTTGTTACACTTCATGAAAAAATTTCAGCATTTTGGGGGAGGCTAGAGCAGGGGGCGCACTGTGAGTTCAAGGCCAGCCTGGACTAAACAGACTGTCTCAAAAATCCAAATAATCAGCAAATAAATGAAAAACTAGCAGAGAGGGGAGCACCGGGCGGGAGGGAAGCTGGGGAGGATGCACAGGAGGCCAAGGAAGGTGAGGACCTGTGACCGAGGTCTTCTCTGGAGAGGGGCTGGGCCTGGGGTGAGGGCCGGAACAGGGGAGACTTCCGGGGCCAAGGACTCTACCTATTTCCTGCCCTTTCCTCCAATGGGGATGGGCAGGATATGAGGTGGGAATAAGGAGAGTTCTGGTGCCCAGGACCTCCGCTTAGGAATGTCTGACGTCAGAGGAATTTAGTAGGAGCTATGAAGTAGCTGTCCCAGGAGAAGGCACTTGGAGACAGGCCATCCGTATTTCATACTTTACTTTGCAACGCTGGGGACTGAACCCACGTTAGACAAGCACTATACCACTGGGTCGCACCGCCAGATCTTTTTTTTTTTTTTTTTTAGGTTTTTGGAGACAGGGTCTCGCTTTGTGGTTCAGGCTGGTCCTGAGCTCAGCCTCAAACTCACATCACAATCCTCCTGCCTCTGCCTCCCGAGTGCTGGGATTACAGGCGCGAGCCACCACGCCCGGCACTGTGGTATGTGGTACTGGTTGCTGCTGGGTGTGGGTCTCCACACCCAGTATTGTTATGTGGTTACCGGGGAATCGAACCTGGGTCCTTGCGCTTGCGGGACAGGCGCCAGAACCACTGAGCTAACTCCCCGGCCCCCGCCAGATCTTTTTTATTTCATCCTGAGACAGAGTCTTCCTAAGTCCTCCAAGCTGGCCTTGAACTTGCAATCCTCCTGCCTCAGCCTCCAGAGTAGCTGGGAATACAGGTGCATGCCACCACCGCTGGCAGGAGTTCATATTTAAGTGGGATTTGTCAACACATCAGGTTTTATAAAACCTTGCCAAAATGCTGAGGGCTCCCTGAGGAGAGCGGCCTGGCACCCGCCTGTGGGCAGAGCCAGACCGTGGGGAGCGTCCGCAGGCCAAGTCACGCTGGTCACGTGGGAGAGCTAGTTGGGACCTGGGAGGATGCCTGGGTAGCAGAGCGGGCCCACTATTTGCCTGCATAACTTAGGGCATTATTTGGAGTTTTACCTTCCCTGCTCCTGGAATCTCACGCGTCTGCCCTGTCAACAGTCAGAAATAGTACACTTTGGGGAAATAAACCTGGAAGAGACTTAGGAGGATTTGCGGATGAGGGAACCGAGCCCTGGAGGGAAGTGACTCGCTCAAGGTCACACAGCCACCGGCTGAGGGCTCAGGCTCCCTTCCCAGTCACTGCACCGACCCCGCCGGCCGACGGTTAATGATTAAAGCCTGGCCGGCAGCCCCAGCTCAGCCCCGTTACTCATTAAGCCAGTTTCCGAGGGAAAAGACGCCAACCGGATAGCACAGAGTTCTAGCGCGAAACCGACGGGCCTGGAGCTTCCGACAGCGTGAGCTGTAGGAGGAAGGCACTGCAAGGATATTTTAAGAATTTCATTATGCAACCCCTTCACTCCGCGGCTCTACATTTGCTCTTCATTCTGTGCCGCATGCTGAGCCCTGAGAAAACTTGCAGGGAGGAGAGGTGAAAATAACTCCACTCAGTGTCTGAGGAAGCAGGTAATAAAATCTGTATGCTGTGTTTGCTGTCTCCAGATAGGGCTGTAATTACACCACAGAAGGAAGAAGGCAGCCAAGCCCCAGCCGCGATCGTTTGTGTAAACTCAGCCTTCTTGTCCACCGGCTCTGATTCCGAGGTGCAAACCACGGGTCGCCCTTGGGTTCTTTACGTCCCGGACGTCTGTAGTTCAAGACCCACATCTAACAGATGAGAATAAAAGACTCTCCAGCACAACAGCTGTATTTCTGAAACCTGAAGAAATCAGAGGTATTCCCTAAACCACAGGATTACAAATGAATACCTTTCAGCTGAAAAAGAACTCCTCTTTAGTTTTTTTTTTTTTGAGACGCGGTCTCACTTTGTAGTTCAGGCCCTGAGCTCACTATGTAGCCCAGGCTAGGCTCGAACTCATGGCAATTGTCCTACCTCTGCCTCCCTAGTGCTGGGATTACAGGTGTGAGCCACCACATCTGGCAAAAACTGTTTATTTGAAATGTGTTTGGAGAAAAAAACTAATCTTCAAGAAAGAAAAACAATTTCTAATATAACCATGTTAACATCTGACAAAATTTTAATTTCCTATTTCAAGTATTTGTCAACTTTCCAGTGATCCCCCCAATTTTACAAAGACCATGATGTGTAAAATACATTCATATTGTATCTATAAAATCAGAGACGCCACGACAAGACAGACAGTGCATTTCCCTCGCTCACGGAGCCCGTCTGCCTACAGCCCGCTGGCCACTGGCCTGACTTGCCAGCCCTCCCTGGCTGGGTCCCCAGTGTTCCCCCAACACCTGCCGCTCCCAGCTCGCCGCGCTCTCGGGAAGACAAACCACAGGCCACCGCCCTGGCGCCATCCCTGGCCCGGTCCAATCAATAAGGACTTATTTCCTGTCCATTTGCTGAGGTCACGGGAGTGAATCTCATTAATTATTTCTGCTACCGCAACCTCAAGTGTGCTGCTGGCGTGACAAGTGAAAACGGCTTGACCTTTTTTTTTTTCTTCATTTTGTTTGCAGCTGATTCCAAAGAAAAAGGCAGGTTCATTTTGCACTGCGATAAAAGAAAGGAAAAATATGTGGATGCTCTTAAGTCATTAGCGTATTTAGCTGTTTTGGAATAAAAGCTCCTCCGTCACCTCACTCTCCAGGTTTTTTTGGCTGAGGAACAGTCGAGTCTTTTTAATTTGGTGTCATGAAAATCTGGTCACCGCAAACACGATGTTTTCTAAAGCCGATCTGGCCTCCGAGGGAGGGAAGCTCTCCAGGGCAGCCAGTGCCTTGTTTCCATGGTAACGGCACAGGTCAATAGCTGAAGTCACACCTTTGCCAGCTTTGATTGTTTCTCGTAACTGTTAAGAAAAGAACACGCACACTAAAAGTCAGTTTTTAGGTTGCACAGTGAGGACCACAATTAAACTGGGGGGCTGAGAAAGGGAGAAATGGTATGTACTCGGTATTTCTGCTTCGCTATTGTGAGGTGTGCAAAGAGGCCACCGCTCCCAGTGGTCTCCAGCAGGAACGCTCCCCTAGGCTGCCTGCCTGGGTGCCCGGGGCAGCACAACAGGCTCCAATCAGGCTAATTACACCTCCTGCCCAAATCCCGCTCTTGATAGGTTGAAATGTGTCCCTCTGGAGGGGGGCGGTGATCAAAGTGGAAGGTATTCACGTCTCTGTCATCCCGGATTCAGCACAATTCAGCGGCCTGATATTTCCCTGTGAGGAAGCCTTCACTAACATCTTAGTTCAGAACTTTCTTTTAAAATGCTGTATGGGCTGGGTGTGGTGTCCTGTGCCTGTAATCCCAGCACACTGGGGCTGAGAGAGGAGGATCGCGAGTTCGAGGCCAGCCGAGACTGCACAGTGAGTTTAAAGCCGGTCTAAACAACATCATGAGATCTTGTCTCAAAAAAGGCATAGGTTTTTATTTTTATTTTTTTGAGACAGGGTCTTGCTAAGCAGTTTCAGGATGGCCTTGAATTTGCAGCCTCCAGAGTCCTGGGATTACAGCTGTGGGGTATCTAGCCAGCTCAAATGCGGTATGTTCACATAATAGTCTATATGTAAATTCAAGAAAGACACATACTGAGGCTGGGGATTTAGCTCAGTGGTTCCAGCACCTGTCCTGCAAGCACAAGGACCCGGGTTGGATCCCCGGTAACCACATACAATACTGGGTGTGGAGAAGCAGCAATCAGTACCATATACCACAGTGTAAGGTGTGGTGGCTCATGCCTGTAATCCCAGCACTCAGGAAGCAGAGGCAGGAGGATTGCTGTGATGTGAGTTGGAGGCTGAGCTCAGGGTCAGCCTCAACTACAAAAAAAGCGAGACCCTGTCCCCCCCAAAATAAAAAAAGACATGTACTGTTAGATCTGATTGTGACACAGTTAAAATTAATGGGTTTGAGAAGAATGAACCAGAACAGCTTTTCTAAAAAATAAACTTGCTGACAAATGAAGCTGACTTCTCGCACCTGTCTGTGGTCACAAGATGAGATCAATGGAACAGTTACTCGTTGGAGCTGCCCAGGACTCAGTGATTTGCCCTGCCTGCTTTCCTCTGCCCTAGTGCCCCCTTCTCAGCCAAGGTGTGCACCCTCCCTGCACCAGGAGTCCCCCCAGATCGAGGCGGCGGAGCCAGGCGTGAGCTGTGTTCCACTGGCTGCAGCACTGGACTGTCCCCCGGAGGCCTGTGGGCTTGGGGCAGCCTCACTGGAGCTCACTCCCCAGTCCCAAGTGGCTGCGGCGAGCGCCACATGCCTCTGGGCCGGAAGGCGCACATGGTGTGGCAAGACGGCCACTCTGCTGTCTTCGCCCGCAGGACTGGGCTCTCCTGTGGCCACTGTCACTGGCAGGGAGTCTGCCCTGTCACCCCGGTGCTAGAGCAGCTCAGGCACTCGTCCCTCTCCGGGGAGCTTCTGGAATCATCTCCTAGACAGAGTCTTTCGGCCACCAGTTTGCACCCTGGTCTCCACCGGCCTCACCACACTGCCCAGGTCTTCGGGAGGTGCACACGCCAGCTTGCCTAAGCCCTCAGTGTCCTGCCGTGGTCATAAGAGCTTATGCAAGTTCTTTCTCCAACCAATATGGCTCCTGACTGGCTCAACCTTCCCAGTCTCTCCTCCCTCCAACCAGACAAGGGCTCCTCTCCCTCTGGCTCCTGGAGTTCCCTGGACAGTGCAGCACAATGTTATTATGCAACTCCATTTTAATTTTCTACTCACCCTTGGGAGACGTTAAGCTACTCACTGCATGATGCATGGGACAAATAAATCAAGTAAATACGCTGCTGTATGAAGGATTCCAGGTGGAGAGAAACAGACCAGAGGCCCTGCTTCTGTGGCCTTGTCCCAGAGCACCTGACACTAATCCAGACCCTTGCCTTCCACAGGTGCTTTTCCTTCACAGAGCACCCTGAACCTTCACCTTAGGGTGCCCTGGTCTCCTGTCAGTCATCAAGCACAGCAGGGCACTAACATGGTGCTGGGTGGCCAGATTCAAACTCTCACTCTGGCTTTAAAATCTTTTTTTTTTTTTTTTTTTTTTTAGGTTTTTTTGAGACAGGGTCTCGCTTTTGTGGTTCAGGCTGGCCCTGAGCTCAGCCTCCAACTCACATCACAGCAATCCTCCTGCCTCTGCCTCCCGAATGCTGGGATTACAGGCATGAGCCACCACGCCCGGCACTGTGGTATGTGGTACCGATTGCTCCTGGGTGTGGGTCTCCACACCCAGTATGGTATGTGGTTACCGGGGACTGAACCCGGGTCCATGGGCTTGCAAGACAGGCACTGGAACCATTGAGCTATATCCCCAGCCCAACATTTTTTTAAAATTTAATTTTTAGGGCCGGGGATTTAGCTCAGTGGTTCTGGCGCCTGTCTTGCAACCGCAAGGGCCCGGGTTGGATCCCCGGTAACCATATACCATACTGGATGTGGAGGCTCATGCCCAGCAGCAACCAGTACCACATTCCAGTGCCGGGCGTGGTGGCTCACGCCTGTAATCCCATCCCTCGGGAGGCAGAGGCAGGAGGACTGCTGTGATGTGAGTTGGAGGCTGAGCTCAGGGCCAGCCTGAACTGCAAAACGAAACCCTGTCTCCAAAACAAATTTAATTTTTATCCACACATGTTTATAGTACATAATAATTATGTCAACAGTGAGGAATTGGTACCTATACCTAGTTGATTAAATATATGATGGTAGCTAGTAGAGTATTTAATTCTATGATGAAGCAGTAATCCTAGCATGTAGAATGCTGATACAGGAGGACTGCCCCAAATTCAAGGCCAGTTTGAACAACATAGCAAAACCCTGTTTTGTTTTGTTTTTTAACAAACCATAAAAACAAAAACAAAAAAATCCTAGCTCGGTGGTTCAGTGCGAGCCTACCATGTGCAAGAGCCTGCTGTGATCCCTAGTACAGGGGACAAACTGAATCCTACGATGAAGGGTAATTCAGATTATGGTTCAGTGCGAGCCTACCATGTGCAAGAGCCTGCTGTGATCCCTAGTACAGGGGACAAACTGAATCCTACGATGAAGGGTAATTCAGATTTTGGTAAAACAGCAACCAGAAAGACAAGTTCTAAAGAGTTCCCTTCTCTCACATGAACACTGTACTAAAATGCACAAAGATACGAACAGTAAGCCATGAATGAAACTCACTTTACTGTTAACAGGTACAGGAAGTAGAGTTACCTGGATAAGAATGATCATGTCCCCTAATGTCATGAACAACATGTGCCTGTTCCTAATCATGGCTGGCTGTGAGGCTCACACCTGAGAAGCTCTATACCCTCCTTCCTGAGATGAGTCAGAAAGGCCTCAGTAATGATCAGCCCAATTCCAGAGTACTTGTGTTAAATTAAATTGATTACTTGTAGCCCAAGCTGCCTTGAACTCATGATCGTACTATCTGAGCCTTCTGAGTGACGGGATTAGCCTGCTGGGTTTGTGATTTATTTATGTGTTTATCTACAGGTGAGGTCATGACCTCTTGGGCTCAAGTGATCCTCCTGCTTCAGCCTCCAGAACAGTCAGGACTATAGGCATGAGGTACTATGCTTGTTTATTGCACTTGAAAACAGACGTGCGTTGTTCATATTCTACCCACTTTCCACTCATCTTTGCAGTGATCACATTGAACTCAGTGGGCACTGACTGGATACCTCCATGACCTGGGCTTGCAGGAGTGATTGGACAAACGGAAACAGTGGCTGCCCCTAGGACCCTGGTGTACAGAGACAGAAGTGGGCCGATATTTCCTGAGAGGGTCTCGTGGACCATGGGGGGTGGACTTTGCTTCTAATATCTCAGAGAGAAAAGACAACAAGGAAATCAGAACATTCTATTTCTTGCTTCATGTACATTTTTAACCTGGAAAAGTCCTAACTCTGGATAGACCTAACTTTCTATTCAGGTATGTAGTTGGAAATGTTAGTATGTTCAGTTCAGCTCTGATGGCCTGAAAACATTTTGGCCATAAGATACATGGAACAAAACTAGCAACCGACCAACTAAGTGACCAATAAGCAAATATAAATAAAAAACACAAAAAAGGTGAACTATTGGTCTGTGTTTCATTTCTCTGATATGTATAGCAATTTAAGGCACTGATTAAACCTCTAATTAAGTCAAATGAATAACTGTGTAAATGCAGTATCATTTGAAATAAATGCAAATCCCGTTAGGGGACCCAAGGAAAGATATTAACAAAGAGATAAGATGTAAAGTACTTAATGTTCAGTGCATTTTTATTTAATATTAAATGCTTTCTGAATGATACATCATTGTATGTCTCTGAAAACTATTTGTTTCTTTTGGTTGACTTGAGACAGGGTCTTGTGACGTAGCACAGGCTGGCCAAGAACTCACAGCAGTCCGCCTGCCTCATTTTCCCAAGTGTCAGGATTATAGGGGTACACTACCATGTCCCCCTGACAACTGTCTGGAATAAGAGTCCTTCTGAAATATTAAAGAGCAGTCCCTGGCATGAGTGAGATAGTCCTAAGAGAAATGGGGGCAGGGATTTGCAAGCACAGTTCTGTCTTTTCCCAATGTGCAGGGCAGGACACTGGGATGGGAGGGACGAGGTGAGAGGCCCAGAGCCCACTCTGAATTTCTGGGGGGTGCCAGGGGTTGTGCCCGGGTCCCATGCATGACAGACAGGTGCTCTGGCTGCCAGTGAGCTGCTCCCTGGCCCACCCTCGTGACTCTGAGCGGCCCAGGTGTCCTCTCTCACAGCCAGAGCGCCTCCATGCTGGCGCTGTGAAGAGTCGGAGGTGAACGCAGGGTTACAGAGAGTGGAGAAGATGCACGCGGGGTGAGGGGCAGGAGGGAAGGGGCACAGAGTGGCAGCCGGGCGTCTGGGTGACGGGAAGGGAGACCTCGTGGTCTCTCAGCAGGCAGCAGAAGCGGAGCAGGCCTGTGACAGGGACCCGGCTCACACAAGGCTCCTGTGGGAGCTGTAGGTACCAGCCTTCAGGAGCTGACGATACTTGGTATGCTTGTGGGTAATCTTATTTATCAGGAGATAGCAGCAGCGTTCAGTGTGACAAGATAATAGGACAGAAAGGTGATTAGAAACTTAAAAAAGAAAAAGGAAAAAAGGAATGTACATCCTCTCAGTGTTAGAATCTGGGAAAGAAAGGGCTGATAGGAATGGTCCAGACAACTGGACTCTACAAGAGGAAAACACATAGCAGAAACAGGTTTAGTGCAAAAAACACAAGGGCTCATAAGCAGAAACGGTCCCAGAGTGCTGGGTACCTCTGAGAAACAAAATTCCCACAACGGTCACCAACACGACCGCAGGATGAGTCCCATCAGAGCTTAGACTGAATGCTTGGTGTAAAAGAGGAGCGGCGGTGCCCTAGCTGAACAACTGTGTTGCCTAAAGCACCGTGCGGGAGGCAGACAGGCTGCTCTGCTGGAAGCTGGCCACCACTGTAGTCCTAGCATTTGGGAGGCTGAGGCACGAGGGTCACCAGTTCAAGGTTTTGGATTATTTAATGAAACCCTTTTTCAAAAAGCCAGACCAAAACCAAACCAAAAATCTGCTGGGAATCCACCTGACAGTCTGTATAATCACCAGAACACTTGTCACAAGTTTGTTTGTTTAGTTTTTTTTTTTTTTGAGACAGGGTCTCCTTTGTAGTTCAGACCAGCTCTGAGCGTATTATATAGCCCAGGTGAGCCTCCAACTCACAGCGGTCCTCCTGCCTCTGCCTCCCAAGTGCTGGGATTATAGGTGTGAGTCACCACCTGGGCATTGTGGTATGTGGTTAAAAGGGAGTAAACGTGGGCACTTGCACTTGCCTGGCAGGCGCCAGAACCACTGAGCTAAATTCCTGGCCCTGTTTTTCAGTTCTTTGAGACAAGGTCTCAAAAAGGTCTTGAAATCACTATGTAGCCAATAGGCGTGAGCCACCATGCCTGGCCTGTCACAAGTGTTTTAAAAGTGAGATTCCGGGGCCGGGGATTTAGCTCAGTGGTTCTGGTGCCTGTCTTGCAAGTGCACGGGCCAGGCTCAATCCCGGTAACCACATATACCACTGGGTGTGGAGACTCATGCCAGCAACAATCAGCACCACATACCACAGTGCCGGGCGTGGTGGCTCACGCCTGTAATCCCAGCACTCAAGAGGCACAGGCAGGAGGACTGCTGTGATGTGTATTTGAGGCTGAGCTCAGGGCCAGCCTGAACCACAAAGTGAGACCCTTGTCAAAAAACAAAACAAAACAAAAACAAAGTGAGATTCCTAGCTGGGCACAGTCATGCACACCTGTAATCCCACTGCTTGGGAGCCTGGAGCAGGAGGATCTCCATGAGTTCAGGACCATCCTGGGCTATATAGGAAGAACTTCTCTCAAAAAATACAAATCCAGGCAGAGGCAGGAGGACTGCTGTGAGTTCAAGACTGAGTTCAGGGCCAGCCTGAACTATAAAAGCGAGACCTTGTCTCAAAACACTAAACTAAACCTAACTAAATTAAACTAAAAAATCCAAACAAAAACAAATACTGCCCCCACGAGTGGTATTTCTGATCAACTAATCAAATGTTTGGAAAAGACAATAAATATATTAAGAGAAGACAAAGACAAAGTAGAATAACCAAAGGATGAACTAAATGTTATAAAGACTTAAACTGTACAAAAGGGCCTTTGCGGACAAAGCACGCATTCACACAGTCAAGAATGGATTGTGAGGGAGGCGTGGATGTGGCTACAGCTCAGGACCTTCTTTCCATGCAGCTTCTGGCTGCCTTCCTGTTCCAAGTCCACGGGCACCACACTGTGCAGCGAGCTCAAGGCCAGCCTGAACTCTCTGTAGTGTCACTCTCTGGACAAATGGCCGTGCAGGCCCCACAAGCCTCTCTCCGCCAGCAGCCTCCGCCCTGCCTGTCCCTCTGTCCTCCTGTCTGCTCCCTCACCAGGCACCCACCCACTCTGTGCTGTTCCCCAGGCCCCGAAGCACAGAAATCTCTGTGCTGGCCAAACTGAAAGTGTCGGACGAGAGCGACCCACAGGACCCATGCTTTCAAGCACAGGACCGAGGACAAGGTGCAGGGGATGTATGGCTGTTGTATGGCAGGATCCCAACAAGGGTGGCTGCCCACAGGGTCTGTGAACTGGACGACAGAGGCAGTGGTGACGGTGGCCTGGGAGAGGGGTTGCCATGAGCAACTCATGACAGAACACTTTTGCTTACACTGCTGGGGACTGAACTCAGTGCCTTGCATATACTAAGCAAGTGCTGCACCACTGAGCTATATACTCAGGTTGTGGTCTTTACTTAGGAAAAAAGAATTATGGCCGGCTGTTAGCTTCACAAATTGCAAAGGTACAGTAGGATTTTGGAAACAGTTCGGTTGGGAAAGGCAGAGAGAATAGAGTCTGGATTAGGGTATAATAGTATGTATTTGAACATTTAAGCAACTACTCCTAGAAAATGTTTAGTACTAGATTCACCCTGAACGAGAGAGCAATCTCTAGTGTCATGCTACCAAACTCACTACATGGTTTCTTTTCCTTATCACATTTATCCACGTTGCATGAATGAAGATGAAGGAGCAGTGTTATTAAAGTGTGATTTTCAGATGTCATCGAGCCCAGAGATAGCTCACAGATGATAACTTCAACATTTTAATGGTTCCAACATACTGAACAACACACTGACAGTGGCCGGGTGTTCATTGTGTAGTTGTGCATCTGCGTTTAAGACAATTAATTGTGAAAGTCTAAGCTTTAGTTTGGCAGAGACTCAAAAAAATGCTCAGGATCTTTGATAACCACTTCTGTTTTGGTCTTGGGGATTGAACCCAGGGCCTCTGCACTGAGCCATACCCCAGCCTTTTATAGCATTTTTGGAGACAGGGTTTTGGTAATCTGAACTTGTGATCCTTCTGCTTCTCCCCTCTCAGTGTCAGCCACCATGGCTGGCCACCCACACTCCACACCAGCAAGGGTATGCCATCGTATAGTGTGGGTAAAGGTTAACTCTGTCAGTATCGACAGAGGTGTGTGTCCAAAACACCCATGGGACAGCGCCTCTGCTCTGACAGTGCCTCAACTCCTGTTTCCTGGGTCCTGTGTGTCGAAAGGTCTTGGCATGACGAATGAGTCCAGTATGAGGATGAAGAAGGCCGTGAAAATGTGTGACTGAAGAAATGTTCAACCTAGAGGAAATATTAAATAAAGGACACGAAAGCCATTCTTCACAACAGTTAAGTGGAGGAAGGAGTGGCCTAACTATATGCTTCAGGGAAGCACAGACAGCAACAAGGTGAATTTCTGGGAGGCAGATTTCAATTACAAATAAGAAGGAGCTTTCAAATGACTAGAGTTGTCTAACAGCGGAATAATCATTTTTTTTTTTTTTTTTTAGGTTTTTGGAGACAGGGTCTCGCTTTGTGGTTCAGGCTGGCCCTGAGCTCAGCCTC
>PVIR01023240.1:0-26523 GCA_004026965.1 Petromus typicus | reverse complement strand
TTTTTTTTTTTTTTTTTAATCTGCACACAAACATTTGTCTCATTTGGAAAATAGATTGTGATAAATGATCGGATTTTCTGTCTTTGCTCTTAAAAACAACAGAGCAGAGAATAACTTTATACATATGTTACTGTACACATATTGAAGGCATTTGAAGGATAAAATGTGAGCGGTAGAATTACTAGATCAAAACCACATATCTGGAATTTTGATAGTGTCAAATTTCCCTCCATAAAAGTATCACTAACTTATAACTATCAATGAATATATTTTCACACTTTTTCAATTATACCAATTTTGTTGGTGAAAATGATACATAGGTTAATTTAAGTTGTAGTTTTATTAAGAATGTAAACATTTTTAGAGCTCTTATATGTATTTTTCTGGGGACCAATGTTCATACATCTTGTTCCTCTTTTTTGTTCAGTTGTTAGTATCTTTCCTATCAGTTTATAGGAGAGCTTAACAAATTTTGAAAAGATTCTTCATCTGTGATATACATGGGAAATATTTTTTCTAAGCTTGTACTTGGGCGATATTATCTCATATAAAAGTTTAATTTTACTACTTATAGGTGCTGTCACATTAGCAAGTTCTTCATCACTTTTATTCTTCAAATGTTGCTTACAGTTTTATTTTTCACATTTATAAAGGTGGTTCACCAAGGAAAACATTGATGTGAAGAGTGAAGTAGGGACCCAGCTTCGTTTTCCAAGTTTTTATCCTGATATCCTGCACTCATCCTGATGAGGCTGTTCTCATCACTGATGAGTAGTGCTCTCTCTGCTGTCAGCCGGATCACAGAGTTCAGATTCAGTCCTGTTTCAAAGTTCCTGCACGAGCCACCATGTGCTCACTGGTGTTGCTTAGCTCGCAGTGGGCCTCAGACTCACAGGCTTAAGATAAAGCTTCTTAGCAGGCCGAGCCTTTGAGTTCCTAGTGTGTCTCCCATGCCCACCTGACAGCAGACAGCAGTGCTACCATTTCCCGAAGGGCACACTTTGCCATTGTCCTGTTTCCCACTTTCTTTGTGTTGTGCTGAGTATTGTCACCATAGTTTTCACATGCTGCATATATTTATCTTTTCTCTTTGGGACCAATTATCATGAAAAGTATCACTATTTCAGCATTGTAAAATTTGTTCTTTTCACTGATGTGATATGTTACTTCTTGCCTCAACTTTGAACAGCCTCAGAGTCACTGCTTAAACCTACACAATGTCAGTAACAATGATGAGGCACCTCCAGTCCTAGCCCATCGCCACACTGTGCAGCCACCAAGTACCATGGTCCTGACAGACCACAGCTACGTGACCACCGCCCCCCTCCCGCCCCGAGTACACTGGCCACGTGGACATAGCTGGCTTTTGCTCTGAGTGGATCTGCATGTGTAAATACTTTGCAGTAAGAGCCTGTTCAGCAGTGGAGTGGGCAGGCTCATGGAGCAGAGAGCACATACAGGACCTGTGATACACTCCGAGAAGTCCCGCAGGGTGACAGGGTGGAGGGACTTCAGGCCTGCTTTGGCCATCAAGTTACCAGAGTCTTTGTTTAATGTTCCGTTTGCCTTTATTTTCTTTCTGCTCTCTGAATCCTTAGTCTTCAAAAGTCTGCTCAGATACCATCTTCTGTTCAGGGATCCTGTCTTAGGCTTCCCCATTTCTCCGTGGTGGGTCAGCTGTCCCTACTCCGTGTTCTCATCTAAGATAGTACGTTCCACTAGCCAACCATATGTGACGCGTCTTGTAATGGAGAGTGATGAAACGTTCCTATGTGAAAGGTGTGTGAGAACAATTTCAAAATGGACCAGAGAACGCTAGTTGATCATACAGTACTCAGAGTAATAAAAATGCTCAGAAACCATACTGGGCTAATATTCACCTCAACCCTGGAATACAGGTGCTGGTTGTTACTACTATTTATAGATCAGAAAATTGTGGCACAGAGAATGTTAAGTGTCCACTTTTAGTCGCTTAGCTAGACTGTCGTTACAGTACTTTATCATTATTTACTAAATGATTGGTGAAAAAGCATTCCATTTTTTCTTTAATCAACTCAGACGGTACATTTTCATGTTCCCCCTTAGTTTCCTACTCCAGTATTGGGGATTAAGCTCAAGACTTTTAAATAGTGCTGCATTTGCAGCACTTTTTAAATATTTTCTTTAGAGACAGAGTCTTGCTACGTTCTTCATGTGGGACTCGAACTTTCAATATTCTTACTCAGTCTCCCACAGTGGTGAACCCTGAGGAATGTGGCGTGTGCCTGGTTCCATTAGAATCCTTAAGTGTAAGGACAGTCTTGCCTCTGGCTCCAGGATAAAAGGAGGATCTAGAATATAGTAGATTAAAAATATTGAATGGCACACAAGATACCTGTTTCTTATAGCTGAATGTAAAACTATAGGTGTCTCAGAATTAAAGTTAATATATATTGCTCTCCATCGACATAGCTTTGAACCTTACTTTGGGGTAAAATAAGGATGTTTTCGAGAATTATAATTTCTAGTCCTATCTGTTTCTCTTTTGTGGAAAATTTACCAGTAGCATGGCATAGTAAAAAGAATCCTGCAGTACATATGGACTTGATTTTTGCATTCTGATTTTAAATTTTTGGACAAATTAGTCTTGTTATTCTTGGTCCATCTGTAAAGTGGGATGCTAATACATTCTCAGCAATAAAGAAAGAGAATGCCTCTCCATTTTTATTTTATTTGGCTACCTCTGCCTATGCTCTGGAGTATAATAGGTATTTGTCAAGGATAGTCACGTTCCAATCCCTCTTGCCTCAAATCCTGATTGTATCCCTAGAGGGCTTAAGTATCTTCATTTTTAGCACAGGTAGAGTTTCTCACAGAAATAATGGTTTCATTCACAACCCACTGTTAGGATAAATTTCTTTGTGCTAAGACAGCACTGAGTAGGACTTTCTGTGTTAATAGTAATTAAAATTAGCCACATGCTGCTAGTGGCTACCATATTCGTATTATGTGATGTTAAGAATATGTACGTATCTGGGTTTATCATTCTTAAGGAACTCTGACCTTTAACCTCTTCCTGAGACAAACTTGCCAGCAGAAGCCGGCCTACTCTTCAGAAGACTAAATGGGAAAAAGTGGTTTTAATGGGGCAGTAGGATTGAGAAGCCTGAATAATTTGAGGACAGGTTTGGAGAAGAAGGTATTTCAGATTGAGCATAGCTTGGTCTATAGTATGGAACTGACGGACCACCCCCAAAGCCTGTGTGTTAAGGGCTTTGCTCCCAGCCTGGTGCTGTTGTGAGATGGCAGAGACTTTAAAAGCTGTGACCCTGAGGGAAGTCTTCCAGCGGTGAGGTTGTGGAGGTGCCCTGACACTGGTTTCTGCCTTTCTCTATTTTGGCCAGGAGGTGAGTGCTTTGCTCTACCACACATTTTTCATTGTGATATGCTGTCTCCCACAGATTCAAAGGAATAGACCTTCCTAACTGTTCTAAACCTCCCAAATGATGAGCCATGATAAGCTTTTCCTTTTGTACACTGCCCATCTCAGATATTTTGGTACAGAAACGGAAAGCTGACTGATACACTTGAGTAGACAGTAGTTTTGAAAGAGAGATTTTGAATGCTAGGAACCACAAGGTTACTGGAAAATAGTTTTACAAATGTTATGGCTTTTACCTAGATGTCCCCCCAAAGCCTCATGCCCTCATAGGTGGGGCTCTTTGGAAGTGGCTGGATCTTGGGTGTGCGATTATGGATTAAAGTGTATGAATATGGGTTAAAGTTATGATAACTAAATAAGTCTACTGATTGGTTTCCGTTGTTCTGGATGTGGGTAAAAGGAAGGCCCAGCCTGGGTGTGGGAGGCACCATCTACCCAGAAGGCCCAGCGTCTGGATGGGATAAAAGGGAAAGGGTGGCTGCTGCTGCTGCTTTGCCATCTCCCACCTGCCAGGCTGTGAATGGTTTCTCCTCTTCGATGTCCCTCTGTTGCGCCACCTGCCTTCAGGCCACTGCCGAGGGACTGAATCCTCTACAAACTGTTAGCCAAACTAACCTTTTACTCTTCTAACTTGTGTCTGTCACGTATTTTGTCTTAGCAATAAAAAATGTAATTGTGACAATAAATTTCCCTCAAGAGAGTTCTGAAGGTAAAGAAAGGAGGCAAGTAGGCAGAGAGAGAAGGGAGGCAGGGCTCAGACTTGGTGGCTTTCACATTTTCTTGGGGAACTACATTTCCTTTGAAGCTTTCGAAGTCCCTCCAGGAAATGACTAAGATTATAATTGTAAGTTATGAATTTGAGATGAACATCTGGATAGTTCATAGCTGAGCCAAAACAAAGATATTATGAAATCAGTTACCACCCTAATTTTCAATAAAAGAAAAAAGACTGAGCTGGTTTTATTTTGTTTTCTATCCCTCCCCCTACAAAGTCTTTGTTAAATATTGTAAACTTCTCTCAGTAATTGAATTATTTGTTCACCTCCTTTTCTAAATATGTGTCTCACCATAGGTGAAATGTAGAATCAATTGATTGCGAAGTATCTTCATGAGCCAAAATTCTTGCAAACCAAGTTAAAGTTGTCTGTGAGTTTGGAGAACAAGAAGTAATAACAGGTTAAGAGAAAGTGTGTAACTAAATACACTTGCTATTAAGGATTTAAATTTGGAGGCTGTACCCCCTTTTCCAGACTCATTCATCCACTTTTTTAAAAAAAATTGACTTTATTGGCATGTGTTATACATACATCAGGATCACGTTCAGCATACCTGTACATGACGTGTGTTGATTCTCATTCATCCTCGTTAATTCCCTCTTTTGAAGTTGAAGAGCCTGAGAATTGCAGAGCTGGATACGACTGGCATCACCTGATGTGAGGCTGGAAGGGCTGGTCTGGGGAAGGGCTCATCTGCCTGCCACTCTGCCTACAGCCTGCTGCTCTGGGGTTACAGGGCGAAATGTGTCATCTCTATAACGGGCCTCTTACTTAGAAAATTTTGCTTAGATTTCTTATCTTCATTTATTAGTTCTCCTAATTTGCAGAGACACTTTTCTTTTTTTTTTTGAGACAGGGTCTCACTTTGTAGTTCCGGCTGGTCCTGAATTCAGCTTCCAAGTCACAGCAATCTTCCTGCCTCTGCCTACCAAGTGCTAGGATTACAGGCATGAGCCACCATACCTGGCACTGTGGTATGTGGTTCTGATTGCTAGTTGGTGTGAGTTTCTATACCCAGCACTGTTGTTTGTGGTTACTTGGGTTAAACACAGTCCTGGGACTTGCAAGGCAGGTGCCGGAACTACTGAGCTAAATCCCTGGCCCAAGACAGACTTTCAATATGCCTTTCATTGTCTCAGTATAGACACCAGGTCTTGGAAATGAATGAAAGCCAGTTCATTATAAAGCAAATATTATCCTTTCTACATAAGGCACATGGCTACTTTCAAGTTAGAAGAGACCCTGACATTTTCTAGTCTCACCACTCACTGTACAGATAAGGAAAATGTGATGTCACATAGGGGAGATGAGTTAGTGCTGAGTCCTTTTAGTTTTGGGGACAGCATCTCACTAAGCCAACCAGCCTGGCCTTGAATTGGCAATTTTCCTTCCTTATACTCCTAAGGAGATGGGATTTTAAGCATATGCCATCAAACCAGGTTGTATCCTACATCTTACCTTATGTTGATATCACAATTGTATTTTACATACTTTAAAAAATATAGTACATTTTCTTCTCCTAAAGCCAACCCTTGTTCATTTTCTGTTAAAGAACAGTCTCACTTGATCTTTAAGGAGGTTAGCTTCGTATAATTTGACACCAGTTTATGCATAACTATGTTTGGAATTGCACGTTTCTTTCCTGGGCTCTGCTGGGATCTATTTCCGCTCCTGTCCTCTGAGCAAAAGTGACCAGCCTCCCAGAAGGGTGGGAATGAGGCTACTGAGTGTTCCGTGTAGTGCACAAAGAAAGCAGTTGCAGAAAATGCTTCCACCTAAACAGGTGTTTTTCTCCACCTTGAAATCTGCATCGAAAAATTCTACCATGGAGAGGAAATATGCCAGAGAATAAGGAACATGTGCTGTGGTGACAGCATTACCAGGATGACAGCGTGCTCCCTGGAGCTGGGTGAGGGGAGCCAGACAGGGCTCCTGAGGGGATCTGATGAATCTCAAAACGGCATCTGTGAAAACCTGGTAAGAATATAAGGAATCTGCTTGGACAGATGGTACTTGAAGAACACTGGAGTAGAACCGTTCTCTGAAGACTCTTCCAGGATTAATGGAGGTGGTGAAAGGAAAGGATTACTAGTGACGAATGGTGACTCAGTTATATTATGCAGACTCCCAGGATTGGTTTTTTAATACAGGTCATCATTTATCAGTCAGAGCAAAATTACGGAGTATAGATAAATACGTTTCGTGTAGCTTTTTCCAAGATCTTCTCCATGCATTGTGTTACCTACTCTGAAAGAGCAGAAGAGTTAGACCTTAGGCAGTGAAGGTCTGTGTGGCAGTTACACTAACTGAAAAGCAGAATTAATTTTAAATAAATATATCTGTAATTGTATCATTCTTAAGTTGATGCAGATTATATTGTAAAGTAATGTGGCTGGTTTCAGGGAAAAGTCAACGTTCTGGACTGAAGCCCAAGTTGGAGCCAGAGAAAACATCACCATAAAGGGTCGATGAGATAGAAATGATTTTAATTGACATAGCAACTATCTGCATGTAACCCAGTGCTGGGTGCTGCTCCAGGCCTTCTGATCAATAAGTAACTTTTTCTTTCAAAGAAGGCAATGATTTTTCTTACGCTCAAAATTGCACTCTCTGGGGGGCTGGGGATTTAGCTCAGTGGTTCCAGCACCTATCCTGCAAGTGTGAGGGCAGGGTTTGAGGGCCCAGGTTTGATCCTCGGTACCACATACCACAATACTGGGTGTGGAGACTCACACTCGCCAGCAATCAGAACCACATACCACAGTGCCGGGTGTGGTGGCTCACGCCTGTAATCCCGGTGCTCAGGAGGCAGAGGCAGGAGGATTGCTGTGAGTTCAAGGCTGAGCTCAGGGCCAACTATAAAAGTGAGACCTTGTGTCAAAAAGAAAAAAAAAATTGTACCCTTTTTTTTTTTCTGAAACTAATATGGCAATGCTCAAATTTAGCTCCTTACTATGTATGACTAAGAGAGTCAGTTTAAGAAGGTTTATTGTATGTATCCTTCAGAATTTCATTAGTATATCTAAATGAAAAAATACTAAGTAGATGCTACTGTGTGTAGTCATTTTTCCTTCTATGACAAGACTCCCAAGGATTCACAGAGAGAGAAGCGGTGAAGGCAGCCATCAGGAGTCTGGTCTCTAACGACTTTTCTATATGGAGTTTGTAGCTTTTTCTCTCTGACCAAAAGATGAATTCTGGTTGCCTATGAGAAAAGGGCAAGATTAAGCAAAGTGAGAAAGTGATAAGAGTGGACTTTGAAGACGGTATTTTAGAAGGAAGTCTTATCCAGCAGCTTTCTGTTTTCATCGGCTGGAGTTAGCCACAAGTGAGTTCAGGAAGACGGTGTTACACTTTCCAGTATTTTATAACATGGTGTTTGGAGTAGGCACCAACGTGCCAAATTAGTTTATCTGATATCTTATGTAAATATAAACTTTGAATTGCTTGTGGACTCTTAGATAAAGGCAAATGAAAACTTGAGAGAGGTGTGTTATTAGATGTTAAATATAGATTGTTTCCTTCAATCCTTTTTCTGATGAGTAGGCTCTGGACTGTTCTCTGTGTCAACTGTCCACATTCTGATAGGAGCCTCATTTTACAACTATTCATGCTCCTGATATGTGAAGTTACTCAGGACAATTCACTTTTCAAATTGTATCACCTTAATAAAGGTACCTGAACAATCTTTAAATATTGAAAATGGAAAATATTGTGTCATTTGGTGCTGGGATCAAACTCAGGTCCCCACACGTGTCTGGACACTGTTTCACTATTGAGCTGTATCCACAGCCCATCCATCTCAAGTCTTAAAACCCAAAGCTTTCTTTTCCTCCCACTCTCCCTCTCCCCCATCCTCTCTCCCTCCCTCCCTCCCTCCCTCCCTCTCTCTGTCTAACTCTCTCTCTCGCTCTCTCTCTCTCTCTTTCACATCAATAAATATAGTGAATCTTTACATTTTAAAAATTATTTCCGGTAAAGAACATATTACCATTAATCCTTCTCAAAGTACTCCCTGTGGCTTTGACCACATGTAAGCTTCTTGCTGTTTTCTGAAATATTTTGGAAATTCATTTTTGTTTTAAGAGGTTTGATCAAAAATTTGGTAAATGCTCCTAACAAATGTCATCCAGTGGAAAAGTGGATTTATAAAAATGTTTGTGGGATTGAGGATTTAGCTCAGTGGTTCTGGCACCTGCTTTGTAAGTGCAGGGGCCTGGGTTCCATCCCTGGTAACCACATACAGCAATTGTGGGTATGGAGACTCACACTCACCAGCAGTCAGTACCACACACCACAGTGTCACGTGTGGTGGCTCACGCCTATAATCCCAGCACTCGGGAGGCAGAGGCAGGAGGATTGCTGTGAGATTGAGGCTGAGCACAGGGCCAACCTGAACTACAGAAGTGAAACCTTGTCTCAAAAAAAAAAAAAGTTGTTTCTGTGTACGTTTCTCCTAGGTCAAATAGCACCTCTAGTTTTGGTATCTTGAAGCATCTCCACAGTGGTTGCACCAGTCTGCACTCCCAACAACAGTGGACAAGGGTTCCTTTCTCCCCCAAGAGCCTCCAGTATTTGCTTTGGTTGATTTCTTGATAGCAGCCATTCTTTCTGGATTGAGATAAAATCTCAGTGTTTGTTTTCAGTTTGCATCTCATGAATGTCCAGGGATATTGAATAGTCTTATATGTATGTTTGTTTCTACTTCATCTGAGAAGTGTCTGTTCATTTCAGATGCCCATTTCTGGATCGGGTTTCTAAATTTGGAGGGTCCAATTTTTTAAGCTCTTTATATATTCTAGATAATAATCCTTTGTCTGAGGAAGAGCTGGTGAAATTGTTTTCCCCACATTGTGGCTTGTTTCTTCACTCTGTTGGTGATTTCTTTGGCTATGCAAAAGGTTTTAACAAGATGAGATCCCAGTTGTTGATTCTTTGTGCTAGTTCCCGTGTAACTGAGGTTTTGTTAATAAAGTCTTTTCTCATACCAGTGTCTTCGAGTTCTACCTAACCTATCTTCCAGCAGGTGTAGTGTTTCTGTTTTAATAGTTAGATATTTGATCCATTTCAAATTTGGTTTTTTGATTTTATATATAGTTGATGACAACATTCTGTAACTAGACTCAACAGTACATAATAGTGATTTTTACGTGTGTACATTGATGTTGAGATTTATATATTTTGAATAGCTGTCTTTCATTCTCTACTTTCTATGTATCTTATTTACTGCATAACAAAATATTAATAGACTATGGGCACCATTACTATGATTTTAGCCTCTTACTGTGTGTATAACTGTGTAAACAAATCTAAGTACTTGATTGGACAATACAAAAGAGTAGTGTAGTACAAATCCTTCAGACTGTAACCTGAGAGACAGAATCATATGCTGAATTCAAGAGAACTGAACTGTTAGCTACTTATTAGCTATGTGCACTTCAACAAATCACATCTTTTTTCCAGACCTTTTTTCCCACATCTGTGAAATTGTGGCATGAATGGAGCTCAACTCTCGGGTCTTATGATTTTAAAAAACCTCATCTAGAAGTTCCACAAGAACATAAATAAGTCTCTACTATAAATAATACATAGCTTCACAATGTGGGACTTAATCACTCAGTGAATCTTTGCTAATGATGACTGAACACAAGCGCCAGCTCACCTGTCTTCTGAACTATTCTCCAAATGTGCCAAACTCATTCATCCTGTTTTGGTTCTGATGAGCTATAAATACAAAGGAATTATTCAAGAGAGTTTGTTTTTCCATTTGATGAGATCATGTTTTATGACTCTTGGCAATATTTTATAGATTTATTTATAAAAGTGCTAAGCCTATCTTGTTACATTTCTGCTGAAATACTTTGTTTGTAGATATAAACAAAATATTAACCACATTTCCTTTTCTAGGTGCTCATTGCCAATAAATGGAAAAGTTACTGATATTTGTATATTTATCTTCAGCAACCTTATCAAATTATATTAGCTGTTCTAATAATTTTTTTAAACTAGAGTATCTAAAAAATAAACATAACCTAGAATATCTAAGGCTTCTGGAAATAAAATCATATTAGTAAGTTAAGATAATTCTATTTTTTAACATGGATAGATTATTTTTTTATTTTTTGAATTTTCTAATAACTCTAAAACAATATTGAATTATGTATTAAAAAGGTGAATGGGAAATTCATGAAATAATAGAAGAAATAGTGCATAATAAGCCATAGCATATCAGTTGATCCAGGAACCAGATAAGGATGCCACCTCTCATTTTATGTGATAAAACATACCATTATTATATTAAAAATGTGAGTTTCACTATAATATATCAAGGTGGCAAAAGGTACATTGGCCCTCCAGATATCTAACAACGTCTTTAAATACTTTCTACTAATATCTATTAAAAAATAAATGTTCACATACACATTAACATGAGTCCTACTCTTTAGAATGGAGGAATACTTCATATTGAGAGATTAATACTTCATTAATTTTCTTAGAAATATTTAGCTAAATTTTGGAAACAGCCTATGTATCCATCACCAGGTGAATGGACAAAAAATGTGTTTTTATACAGTAGAATACGACTCTGTTATTAAGGATAAATTTGAGCCATTTGTAGGACAATAAATGCATCTTGAGGTCATAATGTTAAGTGAGATAAATCAGACACAACTCTTTATGGTTTTTTCATATGAGAAATCCAAAGAATAATTAAAGAGCAAAATAAAAGATAGGTTGTAGAAAATAAGGAGAGAGAGCTTTTGAAAATGAGAAGGGCACCAACAGTGGGAGAGAAGAGGATGGGAAGAGGATGTAAAAAAATTGAGATGTGCTAGATACATGTGCCATTCCCTCACAATGAATGTAAATATGTACTGGAAACATGCTGTGGTATGTGGTACTGGTTGCTGCTGGGCGTGAGTCTCTACGCCCAGTATTGTATGTGGTGACTGGGGATCAAACCCAGCTCCTTGCGCTTGCAAGACAGGCGCCGGAACCACTGAGCTAAATCCCCAGCCCTCAATTTATCTGTTTCTAAGATAACACTATTACAAATACTTTCATTAGCAAGATTTTCTAGAAAACTTGGTGTAAGTGGAGACTATTCTTTAACCTTGTGCTTTTTCTCCTTTAAGATTTTTCTGTTTGTATCCCTTTGAGTTATTTTCATATGATCTTCAAGATCTATTTTTAAAGTTCCCAAATTTTATTTTTAAAAAATCTGTTGAGACTAGGGATATGACTCACTTATAGGGCACATGCCTAGAATGCATGAGGCCCTGGATTCCATTTTTATTACCAGAAAAAAAAGTAGAGATTGTCAATTAGAATGGAATTGAATTAAAATATCGATTGATATCAGACTACCTATTGTATATCTCCACATTTATTTATATTTTCTTTAATGTTTCATTAAACTTTTAATGGTTTGAACATTCTTCACTGAATTAATTTCTAAGCAACTTTAATTTTTCTGCTGTTTTATATAATATCCGTGGGCAGTTTTACAATGTCCCCACATTCTTTGGAACTCTTGCCTTTAAAAAGTGGAACTTAATTCTCCTCCCACTATGAGTGGAATGAACACAAGGACTCATTGCTAAGGAATAAAATAAAGCAGAAACAATTCAGAGATAAGGCGCAAAAGGCAGAATGGCTTCCATGGATCAACTTCCGGAGGAAGACAGCTGCTGTGCCACACAGAGGCAGGCAGCCCGGAGGAAAGGGTGCCCTCGGGAGGACAGCCTTGCTCACATCTAGCAAGGACCAGGTCCAGCAGCTTCTAGTCCCATGGGAGGGCCACTTGGGCCATAGGTTTTCTGTCCTCACTAAGGTTTCAGTGGCTACAGGTGCTTCCCTCCATTAACGTGTGACCACAGTTTCACAAGAGACCTTGAGAAAACCATCCAGGGAAGATGTCACTGTTCGAGCCCAGTCTTTGCTTTTCTTTTTCTAGTGCAGGAGACTTGGTCTTCAGAATAATACTGACTAGCAGCAATAACAAGGGGAGTCTTTTCTACTCTTGATTTAAGGAGATTTCTGTTTCTTAGTTTTGTGATAGATAACTTTATTTTGCTAAGTTCTTTTTTACCCCTCATAACCTCTTTCAGCACCCACACATGCTCAATCTAATTTACTCAGTTTATGATCTTTGCACAAAGTTGATAAGAATTTACAAACATAAAATGGTGTGAGATATTGCCAAAGCATGATGTAAATATTTATATCATTGTTAAAGCCATCAATAATAGAGGTAAATCCTACTTTGTCGTATTTCACCAGCACTTTCTTCAGCTAATGAACCTTCCATTCTGTTCTGTTTTGTTTTTTGAGGTAGTGATTCGCTTTGTTTCTGGCTGGCCTCTATCTTCTCAACAGTTTTATAGCAGTTACTGTGTTTTGCTACCGTTCTAAGGCTCAATGACTTCCTTTATTAGCTGATTTAATCCTCATAAGGACCTTTGGAGGTAGGTTCAGTGGCTTTGCCTGTGTACTAGGTAAGCAGTTGTGGCCCAGAAAGATGAACTGACTTCCCCTGAGCACTTGAATATACCATGGTTGATCTGGTTCCCGACTGTGTGTGCACGTAAGCGCTGGACTGACCAGCTCTCATGGCCAACAGCTGTTGGGTGCCTGCTTTGTGGCAAGCGTTGTTACAACACAATCACGAGGACCATCCTCTCCACAAAGTACCATTACCATCCCAATACTGTGCCCATTGACTACTGAGTGAAAACATTATTGCAATCACATTTGACCCAGTGATCAATCCCACTGTGACCTTTCATTTCCCAAGAAGTGGATCATCAGGCTTTGTTCTAGGGCTGTCACTGGATTGGAACAGATTGCACCTGGGGATGTAGTGGTTGCTTTAATTTGGTAGGGATCACATTCATATCCATATTGAAAAGACAGTTTTATTTATTTATTTTTATTTTTTAAATTGATTTTATTGGTACATTTTATGTATACATCAGGATCACAGTCAACATTGAAAATTTGCACCAGTATATGACATGACTTAATTCTCATTTTTTCCATTCCCCTGTCCCCCTACAACCCCCTGCTCTCTATATACATAAGTTTTGTTTCCTTTTTTTTTAACCATCACATTTTCCCCCATGTTATATTCCCTTGCTCCCCTTTGCCATTTGAATATTTTCTGTTCCACAGTATCTATCATGCACCCTAGAACTCATTATCTTCAATTCCTCATACCAGAGAACAGATATGGTATCTACACATCTGTGACCTATTTATTTCACTTATGAGGATGTGCTTAACATATGTCCATTTGAGTATAAATGACTCAAACATATCATTCTTTTTGGCAGAGTAATACTCAGTTTAGAAAAGAACCACATCTTCCTCATCCAGTCTCCAGTTGATGGGCATTTGGGTTGTTCCCAAGATTTAGCTCTCACAAACTGAGCTACTATGAACATAGGTGCCCAAATGTTGCTGTGGTACTAACCATTTAACTCTTTCATGTATATATCTAGCAAGGAATAGCAGAGTCAAATGGAACTTCTAATCCAAGTTTTTTGAGGAATCTCCACACTGTTCTCCACAGTGGTTGAGCCAGTCTACATTCCCACCAACAGTGGAGAAGGATTCCTTTCTCTCCACAGCCTCACCAGAATTTATTACAGGTTAATTTTGAGGTAACAGCCATTCTTTGTGGAGTGAGGTGGAATCTCAGTGTTGTTTTCATCTACATCATTCAAATGACTAGTGATGTTGAACATTCCTTCATATGATTCTTAGCTGCTTTTTCTTCTTCCTCTGGAAAGTGTTCATTTCAGATCCTTATTTTTGAATTGGGTCTTTAAGTTTGGAGGGACTGATTTTTTTAAAAAAATAAACTGTATATTTTCAGTAGAAGCCCTTTGTCTGAGAAACCACTGGTAAAAAATTTTTCCCAATATTTTGGTTGTCTTTTCACTTTGCTGATGGTTTCTTTTGCTGTGCACAAGCTTTTTAATGGAATGAGATCCCATTTGGTGATTTCTTCTGCTGGTTCTGGTGCTATTGAGGTTTAGTTCATAGTCTTTCCCTAAGCCAATGTCTCCAAGAGTTCTACCTAAACTGTTTTGCAGAAGATTGTTTCTGTTTTAATATTTAGACCTCTAATTCACTTTGATTTTAGTTCAGTACATGGTGAAAGAGATAGATCTAACTTTAGTCTTTGGCAGTTTAAAGGCCAATTTTTCCAGCACCATTTATTAAAGAGGTTTTGGGGAGGCATGGTCTTGCTTTATAGTTCAGGTTGGCTCTGAGTTCATTGTGTAGTCCAAGTGAACCTCGAACTCACAGCAATCCTTTTGCCTCTGCTTCATCAGTGCTGGGATTACAAGTGTGAGTCGCCATGCCCGGTACTGTGGTATGTGGTTACCTGGGATTGAACTCAGGACCTTGTGCTTGCAAGGCAGATGCGGGAAACACTGAGCTAAATCCCTGGGCCAAGATGGAATTTTAAAGAGCAAGGGCTCAGGAAGAAAAAGGCCTGCATTTAGTCTTTACTTTTTGCCATCTAGGGCTCATGCAGTTATGAACCATAAATTCTTCTTACCTGTAAGGTGGGGTTAGCAATACCTACTGGGAGATAATATTGTGAGGATTAAGTCAGATGTCGTGTGTAAAGTATTTGGCCTGGAGACTGGCTTGTGTTCCTTGCTCTGCAGATGTTAGTCCCCTGCTTCCTCCCTGAAGGACAGCTGCATAACAGGGGAACAGACCACTGTGCATGAAGGATACAAAGCCTAAAACATCTAAAATCTAAAACCAAGTGAATAACCCACACACTGATAACTGCAATTTAATTATGTATTAACAGATAGATCCATATCAATGCATGATAACTTTCTCTGTGCCAGGTATACTTTTAAATACGTCAGATGTATTTAATGTCTTTAATCATCTGTAGGTTACACACGGCCATTCTGATTTTGTGGACAAAGAAAGACACAAATAACTTCAACTCAGCTGCAGAGTTAATAGGAGGTATGGGATTCAAGCCCAGGCTATTGGTTCCAGTCTTTCCCATCATGCTGTACCCTCCATGACCGATCGGAAGACAAATTCCTAACAACTGTCTCAGTATGAAAAGACAAACCAGCAATTTCGCACTGAGTTTGTTTAGCAACCTGTTTCTAATCCATTTTAATTTATTGACATCTTTCTTGATGTGTTGCAATCGTGTATATCAGAGTTAATTTGAATTTTTACTATTGGGTTTGTTTCATAAATGACCATTGATCTGTCTGTCCGTGAGTCATTTTGTTTATTTAGCGAGATTTATGAGGTATTTATAAAAGCAAGCTGGTTATTACAAGAAGACTTGAAGTCAAAAGACAAGTGCTACATCATGTGACTTCCACTTCCTCGTATGTGTGTCTTGATTAGGTCACATAGCTTGTCTGAACTTTACTGTTTTTAGGTGAACTGGAAAAAAATAACTCCTACTTTTCTGGATTAATTTGATGATCGGATGAGATAGTTGTGAAAGGAAAATTGATTTGGAAGCCAAAGTGCATACAGATGTTACTGCTCTAACAGCCAAAACTCTTTGCGTCCTAAAGCAACGCTTAGCTTTGGAAGAGAAAGTGAAATCACTTCCTTTTCCTCCTTTGACAACTGATCTTTGCCAGCGTTGAAGGGCAAAGCAGCACCAAAGAAGGATGAAATGTGCTCTCCCAAATGTCTATAAATCTGGGAAATACGTCAGAGGTATTATCATGTGCCGGGCCCACCCCAAGCTATCCTCTTGCCTCTGCTTCCAAAGTGCTGGGATCACAGGCATGAGCCACCACAGCCGGCACTGTGGTTTGTGGTACTGATTGCTGCTGGGCACATGCCCAGTATTGTATGTGGTTAACGGGGTTTGAATCTGGGCCCTTGTGTTTGCAAGACAGGTGCTGGAACCACTGAGCCAAATCCCAGCCCAGCCCCAAACTATGGTTAATACTGACCAGTCAGTGTTAAGAAGTCTCATTGCACAACTGGGGAATTGACGTCATCACAGGCGGATTTCTGTGCGCCACGTCACGCTCTAGAAGACCAGGGTCCTGGTGAGTTTGTGTTAAGCTAAACAGCCTCAGACTAGCCTTGACTCTGCTGTGTGTGTGCTTGAAGAGGCAACAGACAACTCACACTTTCTGACCCTGTCCTGAGAGTCACTGTCTTCCACATTCAATACTTTTGCCTGAGACTCGGGCATTGTGACAAGAGCAGGTGCTTGACTAAGAAGGAGCCCAAAGTTAGTTTTCCGCTGGATTCTGAAACCTCAGCTTAGAGCTCCTTGATAAAGAGAAAACCTTGCAAAGATGCCTGGGGCCTCAAACATGTCAAAGGACAGTCCTCCTCAAAGCTCTTTCACATTTAAGTCTTAGCAAGGTTGATGTTTGAAATCTCTTATTGAGGAGAAAAGAAAATGCAGAGCCATTAAGAGGTTGGCTTGGGAATGCAGCCTCGAACTATGGCTTTTCCACACATGAAATGGTCCCTCTGAGGAATAAGGTGGGGTTTGATGGTCTTGTGATAGTAGAGAGATCCTTGGACCCAAGAAAAATGAAATGGATGCATTGACCCTGTATTAAATGATACTGACAAACAGGAAAGAGAAGAGGAAAGGAAACAACCAAGTGGACCCAGTATCATTTTATTTCTTGCTGTTTGGGCTTTTCCCCCAATTCAGTTTCAGGAGTGGGATGAGATTTGCGTCCTGAGAGGTGCTTGTTTGCGTCCCAACAAACCGCACCTACTTAGCTGGTCTCCCGACTCCCTGGTGGATTCCTCCTGGTTGCAGCCAGTCTTGTTCTGTCGCATCACTGTGTGGATGACTTGGCTCTGAAAACCGCCCCTCACCTCATGCACCTCGAGGCGCTGATGCTCTGCCCTGCACCCTGCTGCTTCAGGTTGGGATGGACTTCAGTCTCTGAGCTCACCTGTGGGGTGACCCTCCAGGCTCCCCTGCATTCTCCATGGTTTATCCCCATAGGTCGTCCAGGTTCCCAGCTGCCCCTGGGTCCTGGCTTTGGTTCAGATGGTCACTGCTTAGAGGCTTGTTTCTGAGCTCTGCTTTCTGTGCTCTTAGTCCTGGCAGTTGCTTCGCTGCCTGCTTCCTCCTCCTCTTCCTTCCTTAACCTGCCTGGCTTAGAAGGCAAAACAACCCATCTTGGATTACAGATGATCCCAACTTAACAATGGTTCAATTTTCAGGTTTTTAAAATTTTATTTATTTATTTTTTGAGACAGGTTTTCACTTTTGCGGTGCAGGCTGGCCCTGAGCTCAGCCTCAAACTCCCAGCAATGCTCCTACCTCTGCCTCCCAAATGCCGCAATTATGGGTGTGAGTCACCATACCTGGCACTGTGGTGTGTGGTACTGATGGCTGGTGAGTGCCCAGCATTATTATATGTGCTTATTGGGAATTGAACTGGGGCCCTTGGACTTGCAAGGCAGGTGCCAGAACCACTGAGCTAAGTCCCCAGCCCATCTTTCAGGTTTTTTGAATTTTATAATGCAAAAGCATTTAGTAAAAACAAATCATACTTTGCTTTGGAATTTGACTTTTTACCTCTGGGACTAGTGGTGAGCAGCATAATTCTTTCTGGAGACGCCCGGCATGAACTGCACTCCTGGTCACCCTCACAATCTAATTGTGAGAGAGAACCACAGTCTCACGGTGTACTGTGTCACTAAGACATAATGTTCTGTACATTAGCTGCATTAAGTGCCTTTTCCTTTCATGATATTTTCACCTTATGATGTTTTTCAAGATATAATATTATACATTATAATCCCATATGTCAAGGAACATTAGGATGTATGTGACATGTGTCCATGTGTGGGGCTTAGGCCTGTTTGAGTGAGATTCTGTTACCAAAGACCAAAATTGCTTAGCCTGGAGAGGGCCGTTCGCTATTAAGAAATTGCTGCCCATGGCAGATAGCTTAACATAGAGACTGTGCTGGCATAGAAGGTGACTTTTTCCTGTTTAAGGAAGGGAGGGAGGAATATGTCCTGGGCCAGGGAAGTTGGGGATTAGTGGCAGATTCTCAACAGGCGTAAATAATAAACTCAGCAGAACATAGTGGTAGGGAACAAGGATGCAGAGGGCTCTCCATGTCCCTGCCTGCTTGCCTGGAGCCCTTCAGGGTGTGAGCAAGCTTCCTCCTGGGCAGGGAGTACAGGGCCAGCGATCCTGGGGCTGTGGACACTGTGCAGCCCTCAGACGGCTCACAAAGGACAGAGGTAACATCAGAACGTGACAGAAACAGTTCATTTGTCTTGAAACCAACTGAGCCTTGTTTTGTCTGTGTCTCCTGTGCTCTTCCTCCTCCACCGCGTTTACATGTCTTCCTGCAGTGGGTTCCTTTGTTCCTCTGTCCTAACTGTGGTCTCTCCTTTTGCTTCATTATTTCTTTCCTATTTTCACTTCAATCCATCTTCTTCACTCAGCTGTCCAGAATATGAAATGAAAAACTGTCTACTTTTAGAACGTGCATGTTTGTGGCATATAGTTTTATATTTTATCTGTACTTAAGGGCAGTGTAATTTAAATTCATAGTTTCAATGATCATTCTTATATGTACTCTGCAACCTAAAAAATGAAAGGTAGGTCCTCTTAATGCCTATTTTCGTTTTCCACAGCTCAGTGTACATCTCAGCTGAGGAGTAGGTGACTTGGGCCTTGTGAATCTCCTTGTACCTATTATTTCCATTCCCTTTATTAAAGATAGTCCACCAAGTACCGATTTTTCCTTGGCACCAGTTGTTCAAGATAGTGAAACTGTAACCTAAAAATTATACTTAAAAAAAAATCCTACATCTGGAATAAAATCAAATGGATCACACATATAGTTGCTTCCTCAATAATAAATATCATTTATATCCCCTGTGGTTTAAAAGTCTAATACCTACACCTAGAACACCATCATCCTTATATTGTTCCCTAATGTTTAACCTAGTCAGTCCAGTATAGTTGAATAAATACTCATTATGTACTTATTAATTACTGGAATTTATTGATAACATTCTCCTGCTTTCAGACTGGGTTCCCAGCTGGCTCACACATTACTTACCTCCTGTGGCTGAGCCTGGAAGTAACAGTGAATGGGGATGGGCATTAGTGTTGGGTAAGGGAAAGGGCACAGGTAGGCAAAGCACCACAATGGAGCTCAGACCGGACTGCAGATTTCCCTGTGGTAGAGGTTCACTTTTACAGCAGTGTTTCAGGGTAGGCGATATTATTTCTATTTCACTGATGAAACTGAAGCTCAGAAAAGTTAAATGAGTTATAACACAAGCACAAGTTGAATATGTTTTGCATTAGGTGTATTTTGGTACAGCAAAAAAGATATTTAAGACAGAAATAATGCTAATTATGGCTTCAGCATCTTCTCTGAAAATCTCAAATTTGAAATGCTCAGAAATAGGAAGCTTTTTTTGCATGCTGACATGACATGAGTAGAAAATTCAACATCCTGACCCTTCATTTCATGTGCAAAATTACTAAAAGAATTGAGTGACGTTAGTTTTGGGCCATATGTATTTATGTTAAAACATAAGTGAATTTCATATTTGTACTCATTTCTTGCTTATTTCCAAAATACCTCATTATGTGCAATTTAAACCAGTGATCCTCAGTGTTTTTTGTGCCATGGACTGGTTTTGTGGTAGGCAGTTTGTCCATGGACCAGCAAGGTAGGAATGGTTTGGGACTGATTCAAGAGCATCACGTTTATTGTAATTCTTTCTCTTATTATTGTATTGTAATTTAATAATTATGCGACTCACCATAACACAAAATCAGGAGCCCTGTACTTGTTTTCCTACAACTGGACAGTCCCAAAGAGTTGACTATTTCATGTGTCTTGAAACCAACTGAGCGTTGTTTTGTTGTCCTTTTGTGTCTTCTATGCTCTTCCTTCCCCGGTGTCTACATTTCTTTCTTTGGTGGGAGGTCATGACACTGAAGTGTACTGCTTCTGTCCAGTCTACACTGCAGTCTTGTTTTGGTTGCTGTTATTGCAGAAAAACCTACTTCATGAAATAGAATATTGGAAATGCAAGAAGACTGCTCAATGCTTTCCTGGCAACCTCAGATATTCTACCTTGATTTTAATCCAGAACATATGGAGATATGAAGGTGTTTCAGACATACTTTCTAAGGCTAATATCATTTGTGGTCTTAGGCAGTTGATCCTCTTCTAGCACAACATTGATTTGTCTGGTTTATTCAGAAATTAATTGCTGATATGTTCCTTCCCAGGGTAGGGATTTTTTTGGTTGGGAAGTAATGCTTAAACTCATGAAAGCTGAGATAAGTGATCACGTACCAGCTGGGATAAAGAAGTCCCTGGTTCAGTGCCACCTCCCCCACCCCATTAGTCTTCTTGATTTTTTGAGAAGAATTTATAATTCAGGTGAGCCTTGAACTGGCTATGTAGCTCAATTCACGCCAGTCCTCCTGTGCCAGCCTCCCAAGTGCTGAGATCACAGATGTGTGCCACCATGCCTGTCCTGGTGTAGGCTCTCTCAAAAGCTCTGCTATGCTTGAAACATGTCAGGCAGGTAACTGTTCCCTCCTCACCCCCAAAATGCTAATTTGGCTTTGAATGTGTCCACTTTATCTGCCAACTGGAACACAGGTGTCATTCTTCCCTGAAGTGACATTGAGTAGGTCGAGTATGTCACAACTTTTGTGACCCATCCTATGTTGCTGAAATGTGCTGGTAGTTGTGACTGTGTAAAATCTCTTTAGTAGTTCTCATTAACTCGAAAACTTTGGCCAGTGATCTACATTTAGAAAGTCATCTCACTTCTGTGTATATGAGATGACACGTGGGTTCTGTATCCATCTCCTCATGGACAGTGTATTTTAATATAGTTGACAATTTTAGTCAAATTCTATAAGACATTGTTAAGTTTATGTGGCAGCCATTAGCTAGCCAACACCTTTTCTGTGATAACACAGGAATAGACTCCCATTCAGAAGAGACCTCTATTAACCACGTGGTGAAACCAGAAAACCCTCCTGTCATGGCAGTGGCTGCTTCCATGTATAAAGCAACACAACATGACCAATTTGGTCTTCATGATATGTAATAATTCAAAGACTTGGAGAGTTCTACACCTGTGACATTTGGTTTACAATAGCAGTGCACACAACAATCTCTTGCAAATAGTCTGGAAAAATGTACTACATTAAAAACAAGCATTGTTGCCTTTTTGTTGACATTGGTAGACTCATTAACCTGGATTATGTACCCTGGTAACTCATTAATGCTCTTTAACAATTGTGCCTGAATAACCTCTGCTATTTCATCAGTTTGTCTAGGTATTGTACTAGCTGAAAGATGAATACATGCCAACTTTTGAACTACAGTCTCTCTTAAAAATTCAAAACAAATGTCTTTAGCAGGGGCAAGATCAACTCTTCACCAATAGTAAAGGACTTCTTTGAGCAATTGGTTAGTTACTAAGAATGATGTTCTCATTGCATACATATTTGGTGAGGTGGCCTCAATAAT
Organism: Petromus typicus; assembly: GCA_004026965.1. Lineage (NCBI taxonomy): Eukaryota > Metazoa > Chordata > Mammalia > Rodentia > Petromuridae > Petromus > Petromus typicus. The sequence goes on along the minus strand of PVIR01023240.1, from coordinate 4,789 downwards.
TGAGTCTGTTCTTGATACTAATACTTTGTTTTGAAAAGCTCCACAGTTTTGTCTTTTAGTGAAGAGTGCTTGATTCCCACAGGGTTGAGCAGTTTTGAAGGTCCATGACTTTGCTGGACAGCTCATTGGCACATACACAGAGTGGGCTTGGAAAGTATGAATCACCTGTTAAAAAGAGAGTGGAATTTAGGCCAGACTCTTGGTATTTTCTTCTAAATACATCTTCCTTTTTGTTGGCAGTTGTGGACTTTCTCATGGTAGGTTTCCTTCTCCCTTTCCAAAGAAAATTTCCATTGTTTTTCACTCATTTTGGCTAGGGTTGGCTTGTGAGCTTAGTAGATTACTAACACCGTCACAGAGACCAATGTACGATGCCTGAAAGAGGCCTAGATGAAATGGTAAAATAATGAGTCCTAAGAATTTACCTAAGAATTAAAATAAATGCTAGGTTTTATTTTTTAAGTCTGCACTAGATTCAGCCATACAACTGAAGTGTGTATGCTATTATCACTATAAAATTTGGCACCAGATGTAGCTTAATTTTCAATTATCACTCACTTGGTAGGCTTTGATATGAGTCTGTAAATTATGGTCTCTCTGTAGTCAAACCTTTCTACAAAAATTGATATGAACTGTATAATTGATATAAATTTTATATGCAGCCATTCTCCAGTGCTAGCATCATCACTTCAGCTCCACCTCTGATAATCAGGCATTAGATGCTCATAAGGGACACAGCCTAGATGATGCCAGTGCACAGTTCACTGTTGGATTCTCAAGGAGTATGAACCCAATGCTGCCGCTCATCTGGTCAAGGTTGGAGCTCAGGTGGTAATGGGAGAAATGGGGATGGCTATGCATAGAGACGAATCTTACTCTGCTTGCCTTCCATTCACTTTCTGTGGTGTGGCCTGGTTCTCATTATTGGGTCCTCCTATTTAAACTGTTTAAAATCAATTACAATTTAAATCAATAGGAATTTAATAGCATAAACTGTAATAATATTGTGTAACTAGCATTACTTTTCAATAGATTAAACATTATTTGTTGCCAGGTTTCAGATTGTCTTTAAATTTGTGGGCTCAGGAAAGTGAATTGCCTCCCCATTGTGGGTGGGCCTTGTCTAATCCAATGAGAACCTGAAGGGAACAAAACTTTCAGAACTAGTCTGTCTGTCTGTCTGTCTGTCTGTCTGTCTCTCTCTTTCTCTTTCTCTCAATCTCTCCTTGCCTGCCTACCTAGCTGAGACATTGGTCTTCTGCCCTTGCCCTGGGATTTACATTATCTGTTTCTTTAGTTCTCAGTACTTAGGTCTCAACTAGAGTTATACCTCTGTCTTGCATCTCTAACTTACAGAAAGAACACGGGACTTCATTTCCTCAATAATGTAAACCAATTATTTGTAACAAATATTTGTATATGTATGCACAGTTGATGGTGTCTGCACAGAATTCTGCTCTCAACAATTTACCGACCTATATGTAGGAGGAAAAATACATAGCTTAAAATATTGCTACGGACTCATGATTCAAGGGCAGAGAATTTGTCTAATTCTCAACCAAGCAACGCAGAAGTAGGATTTTACTTGTCACAGTGTTAAGAGAGCTGACCTGAATGTGAATGTGTCCCATTGCATTGGAGGGGCATCTGAAAATACACAGTGACAGAGACATACCTCAAAGTAACAATTTCCCGGGACCAGTAAGTTAACTAAGAGGTCATAAAAGACCAGGGAAATAACAGCGTTTCTCGGAAAATGCTCTGATCTGGGCTACCTGGTTAAATCTGTTATTTGCTAAATGCTTTGGAGAAAAACAGACTTGAAGGTGACAGCTGGGGCCAACCCTGACTAACAAAGTGACCTTGGGTTAATAATTATACCAGTCTGAGCCAGAATAATAGTATTGTATAGAGCAGATACTGGAATTCAGGGAGGTCGTTTGTGTCAATTGTGCTTGGCACAAAGAGCATGGTCAGTATTCTTTGGCCATTTTGCTTATTTCCAAATGCTATCTTTTAATAACAGCCATGGCTGATGTTTTAAAATCAGTCTATGTTTTCCTACATTTTCATCTTTAAAATCTGTAATGAAGAATCCATATTGTTGTGGCTTATTGCAGATGATGAAACAATCTCAGAGAAGTTAAATAGCCGACACATAGCTAGGGAGAGGAGAGAGTAGAACTTGAATGCAGGTAGCTCGTTCTCCCCCAGCCTCCTAGTCCACCAGATTGTTTCCTCTTCCCTCCCTCCAGGACAAATGTGACTCTACACAGGGGCCATAAAACAGAAGGTCTTTCAAGATGCAAAATACTTACTTCTTAGTAAGGGACAAAGGGAGAGTGGGGGTAGGAATAGACTTTCATTATATCCTGTCTTTTCCTACTCTTCTCTGGATGGGGAGGTTATGGGCTTTTATTTCTTACTTCAGACTTTGGAGAGTTGTTTGTTCCCATCAACAAGTGCAATATCAGTAAATCAGTCACCTAGTTGGTGGCGAGAGCCAGGTGGCAATGCTAGCAGCCTCCGAGACAGCATAAATCACTGTTGTTTGCCCCATCGATACCAAAGTGGGGACGTGCTAGAAAGCTAACAAACTTAGAAGACAGACAGTTCATGAGATTCTCAGCAGCAAGCTGCCGTTAGGGATGTCATATCCTCCACAACCTTGCTGATGTGTGGTGACACTGAGTTCACTTCCAACGTTGAGTTTTCATTGAAAATTAAACCAGTTAGGCTCTAAGGTCTTCAAATGTTTTTAAGCTCAAAACTTAGACTATATCATCTTTTCTCCATGGCTCTTGTCCTATTTGGCTGACTGATATCTTTATTTTCTTTTTCATTGTGACCATTTTTTAACATTCCTTGTTCCTTAGTTTCTTTATTTTTTCATAACTTTGGTTAAGTTACAAACTTGAGCCAACACCTCAGGTTGCACTTGCTGTGAATGGTTCCTACACCATCCTTCTCTGGGTTTAACTGCTTTGAATGTCAAAACCTGCATTTTCTTAGGTTCGATATTTTTTTTTAATTTAATAGCTTTCCATTTTTCTCTTTTTCAAATATAACCCTTCTCAACTTGGATCTGGCACTGACTTTTATGTGCATAATGTTCTTATCTTGGGAAGAAAGATCCATTAATAACGGAGAGCAACTCAGTCAACTGAATTTATAATGGGTATAGCTTTCAGGAATGGCTGTCAACTCATGGAATGTTACATGGATTGGGTACTACAGAGAGACAAAAATCTGCCGGAAGGATTACAGTAAAGGCAAGTAGAGAATTTACTTACTAATCTAGCAAACTAAATGATGAAATAACTTGATTACAACACCAAAATTTATTATCTCCAAGATTTATTATTTATTAAATATCTTTAATATGTAGCAGAGAAAATGTCATAGATTTTGTTTCCTTCTAATGAAGGTTTCATTTTGCATTTGGACTCATAAAAGGAAGTAGTTTAGCCTGTGAAAAGAGCTTTAACATTTCCATCCCATACACAAAGGAGGATGGAGTTTGGTAATTTGGTCAGAAATGATGTTGTTTCCAGGGAGAGAGTTGCTGTCTCTGGAAAGCACACAGCTGCCAAAACCACCTTCAAGCCCAGTCGGAGAGGAAGCAGGGCCTATCTTCACACTAGGTCCAGGCCAACTGGAGTCATGGAAAGACAAGCCAGCATTGCTTACAGAGGCTATGGAGAAGAAAGAAAAGTGTGCTTTCATAGAATTCAACTAGTGCATTGCAATTGAAGACATTAAGATAATACGTCAGCCGTATCTACGGTCATCCAGTGAAAAGTAACCAGAAATGTAGAGAAGAGAGAAATGGACTCCGAGGTTTTGCTCAGGGTTGGAGTATATGCTCAGTGGAGCTGGTTCCCAATATTCCACACATGCAAAAAGAGAGAATTAGAGGCCTCCACCAATGGTAGGGTATCTGTGGAAGACAGTATAAGTGAGGACTGAAAATGTCACTCAGGACAAACAAATCTGTTCTCACCCCCAGGGTGCCCGGCCAGTGATGAGACTGGACTTGTTTTTACCCACTGTGTTTGGATATAATTCATAAATTCCATGTAATTTTCTTTATGGCCATTGACAGTAGAGTTATATTTTCATCATTAAACATAAAGTAGCCCTGGCCTTCTGATGTTGCGAAGGAGTATTTGGGAAGGTTGAGCCCTACTAGATTTTCAGGAGTTCAGAGGGGGCAGCACTTCTGCGAAGAGCTCTGTGTCCCAGCCGCTTTCCATCGGGAGGTGCCACGTCTCAGAGACAAATGGCATCTTCCGTCTGCCCTCGGTCATGTCTATGCTGCCATATGCTTTCAGCCTGCTCCAGAAGCTACTACAGGCACACCTGATATTGTCTCTTTAAAATTCACTCCCCTGGAATCTTAACCTCCAATGCACCAGACTGTGGCTATATTTGGAAACAGTGACTTTAAAAAGGTTTGGGCCATAATCCCAAAAGACATAATTCCCAATGTTGAAATCCTCCCCAGATCAAAATCTCTAAAGTCTAAAATCCTAAAAGATCAAAATCATGAAAATGTAATTCTGAAAAAAGTTTTAAAGAATTCCCTAAGAGATATTTGTTGAGCTTTTTAAAATGGGATTTTAAAGAAAGCAATGTATAAGATCACGCAGAGTAATTTATAGATCACTTTCTATAGTAAAATAGACAACATATAGCTTCAAAAATATAGTTGCATTGAAGATGGTCACACAGGTATAGTACCTATAATCAGACAAATTATACTCATAAAGAAGTAAAAAAAAAAAAA
>PVIR01023239.1:0-27268 GCA_004026965.1 Petromus typicus | reverse complement strand
AAGTTTCAATTCTGCATGCATTTGTGCACGTTCTTTCTTACTTTCCCATCTCAAGCACACATTTTTATTGGCTATTCTTTGTCTTGTAATGTAAAGCCATTAGATTCACTAAATTTGTTTTTGTTCCTTGTGCTGATTATGTTCTCTTGTGGGCATTTTGTGTCATCTCTATACCCCACATCAGATGACAGTATTTTGTCAAGTATTTGAAGAGTTGGTTGATATTTAATATTTTTCCTGAAATGCCAATTAATAGTTATCCCTTGAGGAAAATCTCAAGTTTCTTTCATTCAAATTACCCACTTTGAGATTCTTTTATTATGTATGCATGTTTATTATTAACATTTCTCATAGACTTTTTGGAGACTATTAACTAGTTTTAAATTTGTGAGCCTACATTTCCAATTTTGCTTGTTAAGATATTTTATTATTCACCTACTTCCAATTTTTTGACACCAATGCCATTTTTCATACCTTTCCATGGTTAGTGCAAATATTTATAAAATTATACACAACTTTCTGGGTAAATTTATATGAACATAGTGCTTTCTTCTTATATACTGATGGAATGACAATTTGAAAATCCTCAATCATTTCAAAGTATTTTTCTTTAATGAAAGTAAAAAGGAGTTGAAGGAGTTGCATCCCCCTTATTATATTTTAGCATTTTCCCAGTATGAACATTAATTGTGATATGCTAATTGACTTGATTGAGGACCACAGATCAATAAAATTCTAGACTGGACATTCTATGGATGGTTGATATGAAGGCTATGACCTAAGGGAGAAATAACCATTCCAGATATGTGAGACACCAACCGACAGGCTGGTCACATGGAAAAAAATAAAAAAGAAAAGAAGAAAGAAAGCATTTCCCTTTTCAGAGGTGTCCTAGAGCTCACCATTGTATTTTAAATTAACACTCTAGTTTCTCCAGCCTTCCAGAACAGACATACACTGGTGACTCCAGGCCTTTAGCCACTGACTGCTATTGAATCTTCCCTGTTTCCAGTAGAAGGGCGCCATTTTGAATTCTTTGGCTTTGAATTTACAAATGACCATTGTGACTCTATAGCTTCTCATCTTCTAAGCTTACTCAATAAATCTCTTTTCATAAATATACATATATATCACACGAATTTTGTTCCTCCGGAGAAGCCTAACTGATGTATCTAGCACTTAGAAATAGAGTTTGAGTAAGCCACTTCCTTCCCTCCATATAACACTAAACAGTACTCAATGGTTATTTCTACTTCTATTATCCTAATAGAGGCACAGAATGAAATAACAAAAACCTAAGAGATCTTGGCACCAAGAGAGATTCCGCAGAAGGCACCTAAAGTCTAAGGTGTCTGGCCTTTAAATTCTGAAAGCCTGAATTTTTGGCTCTTTTTCCCCTTTGATATTGCTGTTGCACCTGGCAATTCTTTCCTCGTCGTACACCAGAACCTGAACTACTATTGGCTCCTTCTTCTGTAATATACATAGTGAATTTTCTTTCCTATTAACTTGACTGTTCACACATCTGTAAGCACTGATTTTGGTTAATACTGAAGCCAGTAGGGGATACACAGTCCCTTTATGTTTCAGTCAAGTAGACTCACCTTGATGGCTTCAAGCTCCTTCTCTTGCTTGCAACTGTGATAATACATGGGTCCTTTTATCACTTGTTCATGTAATTTCAAAGCTTCATTTCAAGGAGAAGCTTTGGGTCATTACTACATCGACTTAACAAAGGAACACGTGGAAACTTGTTAAATGCAGAAAGGAATGGGATAAATGAAGATGACACATCTACAATAGGAACGGGGGCAACGACTTTTAAGACCTAGTCTCCTGGCACGTGCTCGGGTTGGACCTGTCTGCTTTGCTAAAGTCATGTCACTCCATGATCTGTGTTCTCACAATGGAAGCCTGATGTAGGGTCACAGCCACCAGTACACATACTCGCTTACTTGGGAGTAAATGGCAGGATCTTCCATTACAGTTAATACCTATATGTGTTTCATTTTGCTTACTTCCTTTCCGTCTCACTAAGCTTACCTTAGGTTAGTTCAGCACTTTAAAAAAGGTTAATATTTTAATGCTTCCAAGGACAGCTGAGAGTCTTTAATTTTATTAAATTTAGCTGAAGGTTTTGCTAAATGCATTGTTCCTCAAATGTAGCCAGTTAAAAAGTAAATGATGTACACAACTGAATGCATTGCCGTGATGACGTTCACATAAAAAGATGGGCTGCTACTTTTGGAGTAACAGGTGAGGACTGTAGGACAAGTCAGAAAGTGACATAGAAGGTAGGAATTTCATCTCCATGCAGCACTTTCTTCATGATACAGCTTTCACACTGTACACGTTTGTCCCCAAATGAAGTTTAACATTGTTTTCAAAATGGTTCCTGGGGTCTAGAATTTCCATTGAATGTGATAGCTTTGTTCCATAAATATAGTTTTATAGCTTTCAGTTCCATTAAAACTAGATTATCCTCAAATCATGTTTTAACTTTGGTTTTGATTTTCATATTGCGAGTAGAATCATATCATAGGCTATACTCTGTGTGGAAGAGTTTTAAAGTGTTCATGGAAAGGCAGAAAGTCTTCTGTACTTCTTAAAAAAATTAATTCATAAAGAAAATGAATACTGATGTCTGTAGATACAATGACTACAAGAGAAATACTTTAGATGTTGCTCCAGGCCATCATGAAATACCATCGCTTTTGCGATTTCAGCAATCTTGTTTTTCATTACTTTCTACGAGAGTTTACATGCCTATCTTCACTTGTGTTGTCATCTTGCTTGGAACAACAAATATCCGTATTGGTTTTCACATTTTGTCCAAGATGTTAAATGGAGGCTCTGTTTCAACAATTTGTAAGAAGATAAGAATGATATTCTACAGTATTTCTTCAACAAGATCCTAAAAAAGCACCAATTATGACAATTTACACAGTTTTTACATATTAATTGTGAAGTAATATTGAAAATGACTTTCTATTTCTCAAATACAGACTACTTCTAGGGTGAGAATTAATTATAATTGAGTGTTAAGAGAAATGATGACTATAAAACAGAAAAACAGTTTACTTGGATCTTAAAAATGGATACAAACACTGACCCTTGCAGGGATAAGGTTGGGAATATAAATGAGTAAAGTACAGACAATAGATTGATCACTCAGCTACAGAGGTTTAGGCCTTATGTCAAGGGCTACCAAGAGCCAGAGAGATAACTACTTGCTGTCTTATGGAACTAAGCTTTCTTCAGAACGAACAGCTTTTAAAGAGTTATCAAGAACCTAGATATTTTATTTTATTTTGAGACAGGGTTTTTGTAGTTCAGACCAGCCTTGAACACACTATGTAGCCCAGATAGCCTCAGACTCACAGCAACCCTCCTGTCTCTGCCACCTGAATGCTGGGATTAAAGGCATGAGCCACCATGCCTGGCACTGTGGTATGTGATAACAGGGATCCATCTCCAGACCTTATGCTTGTCAAGCAGACACCAGAACCACTGAGCTAAATATCTGGTTCAAGAACCTAGATTTTTATATTCAATGTTCTACTTTTCAAGTGTAGGCATCTGACTCAAAATATTTGAAAACAACCATCTATTAAATAAGCAAATAAATGATAAATGATACATAGTTGTGGATAAATTATACCTGGATATGATCTTTTTATAGCCTATATCTTTTTGGCAGAGAAAAGAAAGGAACATGAGTGCTTACTTTCTTAGAAGTCCTGAAGTTAGAAAATTTGCCTGAACCTCTAAAAGCTGATGACATTCAAGAGATGTGTGAACATAAAGTTCAGAATATTCCATCATGTTGAAGGAGGGCCATCAAGTCTGAGAATGTGTGGATCTGTGCGTTTATTTATAGCAGTAACCTTACACCATCGGACATGCTCTGATTAGTTTGCACTGCACCATGGCAATGTATTCCATTGTGTGATCCAAAAGATCTTTCTGTACATCTTTCTCTTTCCATTTTAAATCTCCCTTTCAGAGACCTTCTAATTATGTGGAGGTGCCATTAATTTGCGTATGTGTGAAATTTTCACAAAGCACAGGCAGTCACAACTGTAATTGATTCTTCTTTCTCTCCTAGTTCCAGAATTTATATATAGTCTTTCGCTACATGCCACTTTTGTCATAGAAAATAAATTAAGTTAAAATAATAGAAATATTCTTATTCTTACATTAGCTTTTCTTCCCTAAGTGTATAAAAAGATCAAAATATGAGTTACAAGATCTGTTCATTAGAGCTCAGTAGTTTGGAAATCTATTAGTTTATTTAAATTCCATTCTTTAGATGGCGAAGCAACTATTCAATTTGGTCAATTGGATTCATAGGAGAATCTCATCTGAGTCAATTTTATTTGGTACTCATTCACCAAGTTGTACTTTCAGTTTTGGAAGTATAAGTATATCTGTGTATATCAAGTGATTTGATGATAAACACCCTATATCAAAATTTTCTTAACAAAAAAATAGGTTAAACAATTGTTTTAAGTAAAATATAAAAGCCAGCCTTGGGCCAGGGATTTAGCTCAGTGGTTTCAGTGCCTGTTTTATGAGTGCAAGGACTGGGTTTGATTCCTGGTAACCACATATCATACTGGGTGTGGAGACTCATACCCAGCAGCAATCACACAGTGCCAGGCGTGGCGGCTCACATCTATAATCCCAGCACTCGGGAGCCAGAGGCAGGAAGATTGCTGTGAGTTTGAGACTGAGCTCAGGGCCAGCATGAACTACAAAGCAAGACCCTGTCTCAAATAAATAAATATATAAATAAATAAAAATAAATAAATAAATAAGTAAATAAAATAAAAATAAAAATAAAAAGCCAGCCAGCCTTAATATCATTACTTCTAATTTTAAGTATTAAATTTGAGTAAACTTATAGAGATGATTCTCTTCTAATATATACTCATGTTCATATGTTTGAATTTGATTTGACCTTTCCTAGGCTTGTCTTTTGTTTTTTTAACTCTTTAGAATTATACTACTGATTGTACTTAGTTACTATAAAACCATGTAATTTCTGTATTCAATACTAACTTGACCTAGTTGTTATTTATTCATTAATTCTCACAAGAAAATGATTAGAAATCTTCATTACTGTATGGTGGATGTTTTCTTTAATATAATCAGATAAGATCTAATCAAGATGGAACAGGACTTCACACAAGCTAAAATAAATGATGCTAGAGGAAAAATATTTGATTATCACATATATAACGGAAGAATTGAATTCACATTTAACAACACATAAATAATTCATATGATTTAATAAACAGATAAGTATTTCAGTTAGAAGGCTAGTGAGTCTCTCTCACCACTTCTGTTAGAGTTGATATACTAGCCAGTGTAATAAAGCAAGTCAATCACTACAAATTATGGAGCTCAGACAGAAAGAACTAGACTATCTTTTCTCTTGAATGATATGATCATCCATATAGAAATTCCTAATGAATATTCAGGAAGAGCTACTGGATTTAATAGGAGATTATCAGACTTCAGGGAACAAGAAATATATAAAAGTTAATAAAAATTTTAAATTATTTAATTTTAACATATCATTGATAATAGCTTCAAAATATTCACTGCAGAGAAGTTAATGAAAATATTAACTGCAGAGAAGTTAAGTTATAAGATGCATATTATTAAAATAACAAAATATTAGTCCAAATAATAATAAGAAGCTACATTAATGGAAACTGTATCATGGACATTAATTGAAAACTTGATGTCATTAAATGTTAATTTTCTCCTGTTTGATTGTTTTCAGACAGGATGTTGCTGCATTACCCAAATTGGTCTATTACTCCCATCCTCAAGTAAATTTCTTTGATCAGACTCAAGAATAGCTGGGACAATAGGCACAAACTACTGTGCATGGCTAATTCTGCTCTTTATCTTTTCTATGGATTCAATAGGAGCATTTTCCTTAAATATGCAGGTGCTTGTCTAAACAATAGGCAGAAAGGAAGAGAGAGACAGAAAAAGAGACTAAAAGAACTAAAACAATTCTAGAAAGAAACTATTCTACCTAGATCTGCAAATATTACAAAGTTACGGTAATCAAAGTGGTATGGCACTGGCACCAACACAGATAAACAGATGAAAGGAAGGAAAATAGGAATTCCAAAAGTGGTCCACCAAATATGCTACAAATTCCCTTAAATTTTTATTTATGTTTATTAGTCCATACTTGTAGTACATCGTGTTTCTATTCCTGGTATGGAGTTGGTACACATTCATAACTCATTGTAATTCTTTTGCTTATCTCCTTCCCCTCCTCTTCCTGTTCCCTCCCTCCATCTCTTGATATTCCCATTTGAGAAAGATCTATCTCTCCAGATTTAATTTTATTTTCCTCTTTATTTACATATTAGTCTTCTTATGTAAGTGCGACAAGGTAATATTTGAGATTGTATGCTTAATTTACTTAACATCTTGGTCTCAAAATGAATCCATTTTCCTACAAATGACTCAAGCTTATCCTCTGCAGTAGAGCACTATCCACTGAAGAAGAATATTGTATTTTTCCTATCCATTCATCTGCTGATGGACCTGTAGACTGCTTGAACGCTTTTGCTATCATGCATTGTGCTGCTCCAGACATAGCTGTCCATGGATCACTGCAAAAGGATGTCTTTAACTCTTTCAGTTATTTCACCTAGAAGTGAAATAACTGGGTCAACTGGAACTTCTCGTTTCAGACTTTTTATGAGTTTCCATACAGATTTCTATCAGGCTCATATTGTTTATATACCTGCTAACAATGTAAAAACGTTCTCTTTTCCTCATAGTCTCACAAGAAGTTAATGTATTAATTGAAATGCCATTTTTCACATGTATATGCAAATACTGAAGCATCATATGATAAAAGACTATTCATTCTCTCTTCAAATTTGTGTTCCTCTTGACGGTTCTGTTGCTTCAAGTGTTTGATCATATGTACTTCAGAATGCTTTTTCAGGGGCCAGGATTTAGCTCAGTGGTTCCGGCGCCTGTCTTGGAAGTGCAAGGACCCGGGGTTCGATCCCCGGTTAACCACATATAATACTGAGTGTGGAGACTCACCCCAGCCCCAACCAGTATCACATACCACAGTGCTGGGGGTGGTGGCTCATGCCTGTAATCTCAGCACTCGGGAGGGAGAGGCAGGAGGATTGCTGTGATGTGAGTTTGAGGCTGAGCTCAGGGCCAGCCTGAACTATAAAGCGAGATCCTGTCTCAAAAAACCTAAAAAAAAAAGAATGCTTTTGCAATAAATGACTGGCTAATGGGCCTAAAGTCAAAACTTTAATATTTCAGATCTTCTAGTTTTATAGTAAGGATGAGACTGTTACTCTACATACATTTGTGTATTGTGCATGTACTTTCATGTGTGTGAGTGTGTGCCTAAGTGCGTGCATGTGTGTTGAGTTGAGAATCCAGCCTGCTTCTTGCTCCTGCTAGGCACACATTATACTGCTGGGCTGTACTCCTCAATGCCCTGAGTTCTCTTAAATGTGACTCATGAACGATGACTAACTAAAGAATTCTTGTATCTACTTTCAGTAAGTTCAGGATTCTTATTCTAAAACAGTATTTTTTCTTTCTTTCTTTCTTTCTTTCTTTCTCTCTCTCTTTTTTTTTTTTTTTTTTTTTTTTTTTTTTTTTTTTTTTTTTTTTTTTTTTTTTAGATGAGGTCTCACTTTGTAGATCAGGCTGGCCCTGAATTAACTATGTAGTCAGGCCAACCTTGAACTCACAGCAATCGGTTATGGGACTCAAACTTGGGACCTTACATTTACCAGGCAGATGCTGGATCCAGAAAGCAAAATCTGGCTCAAACAGTAATATTTTTTATAAACATGATTTCGAATTTTATTATAAAGATGATGCTTATCTCAATGGAATAATAATGGTTATAATTAACCATTATAATGGTTATAATGGTTAATTATAATCTATACAGCGGAAGGGAATATATTTGCCTCAGAAAGAAAGCTACAAGATCATCTTCTATTACATTATTCTTTCTGAATTTCAGATAGATGGGAAAGTTGATAATTTTTCACTTCAGTACTTGTTGCTATCTGAAAATGGCACATAGAAAATTAAATACCTCTGTTCTTACCTACTAAGTGATTATCATCAGTTACTGATATGAGAGAACAGACAATAAATTTATACTACAGAACTGGAATGCCAAGGTATGAAGTATGGATTACAGGATTTTGCCTATCTTTTTGGTAGAAATAAAATTCTAAAAATGATGGTAGATATTGGTGGGAAAAAGTCAATGAAATAATTATAAGATGGGTACCTTTTTAATTTTATATCAGTGAAGGCACATTTGATACTTAAAATCAAGCTTAGAAGAGGAGAAAAAAAAAAAAAAAGATAAATCCAGATGGGTGTTATTAAAAATGGTGAATACCTCTTAGCAAAAAGAGGGTAAAAAGAGTTACTGAATTGTGAAATTCTGCATAAGAATAATTAACACAGCGATGACGTTTCTGCCACTACTCACATATGAATCACCTGCCAAGCATTGTTGCTTTGGAACAGTACTAATCAGACTTTCCAATGAGCTGCATCTAAAGAGACAGAAACAATTAAAAATGTAAACTGACTATAAATTATTAGAAAAAAACACGCATGACTCCAGTTCAAACCACTTGTGTGCTGCAGATTTCTACTATGCAGTAAACCAGTTAGCAGGATTTTGTATGTCTACTCTGCATATGTTACAGAAAATAATTGTCAAAATGTCTAAGCTGTTAAAACAAACAGATTTGTGGTGCAGCCAAATTTGAGAACAGAGTGGTAGAGAGCAGATTACCATAGAGACCACTCATTGGGCAAATTCCCCAAGTTTAAAACCCTACAGCCACTGACTTTCGTGATGATAAAATACAACTTTCAACCAGCAGCTAAAAGCAATCTCCTCGGCTTGAAAAGTGAGAGACAAAAGACCTATTTACTGATCTCTGAAAAAATGAAAATTCAGTTTTGAAGAGAGACAGACTTGAATGAATTTAAACTCCTGTGTGAAAGAAGAAACAGCAAAGGAAGCCATGAGAACATACAGAGTCCTGCCAAATGGAAGGGCAGAGAGCTGAAGTTGAGGATGCCTGACTCCTGACTTAGCAGGGAGGGAGGCGAGGCTTCAGTTTTAAGTGCAATTAACAGAAGGTAGAGAGGGAAAGGTAAAGCAGATCATGTTAAATTTGGAGTTAGATTAAATCCCAAAGTCTGTGAAAGAGACAAGACAAAAACGTATTTAAAACTTGATCATCTCTTGGGAAGATAAAATCCTTTGAAAAGATGTGAAGGAAAAGTTTATTCAAAGAAGGCTATGAAGGGCTTATTTCCTCTTCTCTTTCTTCTAAGAAAATGATGTTGTGATTTATTATCCTTGACTATTGTCACTCGCTTGATTCACCTAGCAACAAATTGTCTTATCATCAGTGACTTTCACAAGTGGAGTAATGCCAAGTTACACACTATCCATCTTGAATATGCTCAGTGAATGATAACTTTACATTTGCATAAAGGTTTAACATTTGGTAAACACTTTTCTCAGCATAGTTTTTTTTTTTTTTAATTGGAGACTTAACAGCAGGGATTGGTAACTATGGACTACAAACCAAATACGGCCAACAGCTATTTTATCAATAAAGTTTTATTAAGACAAGTCATGTTCACACCTTTAGCTGTTTCCTATGACTGCTTATGTGCTACAAAAACAGAATAGTTGTAACCAAAATTGCAGCATAAAGAGACTAAAATATTTACTAGTTGTCCCTTTAGATGAGCATCTGAAATAAACAGCCACTTGTTAGAAAAAGAAGTAAAAACAGTTAAGAAGCATATAAAAAAAACTCATCACTGGTCATTTGAGATGCAGATTGAAACAACACTGAGATTTCATCTCACTCCAAAAAGAATGGCTGCTATCTCAAAATTAACCAGCAACAAATGCTGGCGAGGCTGTGGGGAGGAAGGAATCCTTCTCCACTGTTAGTGGCAATGTTGTCTGGCACAAACACTAGGGAGATCAGTGTGGAGATTCCTCAAAAAACTAGGATTAGAGGTTTCATTTGACCCTGCTACTTCTCTGCTTAGTATAAACATGAAAGAATTAAAGATTCATATCACAGTGACATATTTGTAGCACCCGTATTTGTAGCAGCTCAGTTTGTGATATCTAAATCTTGGGAAAAAACAAAATGCTCATCAACTGGAGACTGAATGAAGTTATTTATGTTTTAAAAATAAAATAGTATATTACTCTGGCATAAAGAATGATAAATTTGACTCATTTATACTCAAATATACGTTCTGAGAGGACATCCTCATAAGTGAAATAAATATGTCACAGATGTGCAAATACTGTATCTTTTCTCTGGTATGAGAAACTTAAATAATAAAAAAATATTCAATGGGAAAAGAACATAGGGGTAAGTAACAAGGGGAAAGAAAAAATGCAATTATAAAAAAAAGAAATAAGACTTATGTATATAAGGGAGGGTCATAGCGTGGGCAAGGCAATGGGGAAAAATTAAAATTAAGTCATGTCAAATGATGGTACAAATTCTGTGTTGAGTGTGATTATGATGTGTACATAAAATATACCAATAAAATCAATTTTTAAAAAGAAAGAGTTAAATATATCTTTCCCTGTGGTCTGTGTTAGGGACTTCTTTAAGTCATCCTACTAGCATTTGTAGTTGTAATATTATTTTATAAAATAAGGCTATTTAGAGGAAATAAGCACGGCTCATTTTTTCACTGAAATAAGCATAATTAAAATAAAAATAACTTTATAATGTTATTCCTCACATTATAGATCTAGAAATAGACTGATGTCAAGTAGTAATTTTTTTCTTATTCTAATTTATAGCTGATTTTAAAATGCTGTTCAAATACTTTTAAAAGTAGATCTTTTTACTTTATTTTCAAACATCACTGAACACAACATGTTCTTTACACTTTAAGACAATTTCTTGATGATGTGCTCTGGATCTGCAACCAGAGCTTGCAGCATCAATGTGTAATCAATATTTAATTATCCACTATGTAAATAGATAATGCTTTTTTTTAGTTTATTGCAATAATTGT
This sequence comes from Petromus typicus, assembly GCA_004026965.1. Lineage (NCBI taxonomy): Eukaryota > Metazoa > Chordata > Mammalia > Rodentia > Petromuridae > Petromus > Petromus typicus. Next base: position 16,144 of record PVIR01023239.1, on the reverse strand, counting down.
TTTAGGACTGCTCTCTGCCTCTAGTATCTATATACTAGACTTTCATAACAATCATCTTGAATGTTGAGTTATGACCAGTAATTTTAGCTATTGGTAGGCAACACTAGTATTAACATAGAAACCACGAGTTATCAGTAAAGTTCCTCTTTATGTTCATCTGTTTTTTTTTTTTTTTTCCCTAGGATTGGCAACAAAATAAGGATGTTCTCTCTCACCACTGATATTTACTATCACAGAGGTTGTAATACCTAGTGAATACAAGAGTAAAATAACAGGTACACTAATTAGGGAGAAATAAAATAGTCACTGTTCATAGATGATATGTTTTTCTGTGTAGAAAATTCAAAAGAATGAACAAATAAGATCAGTAAACTAATAGGTATTTACAGCAATGTTAGAAAATATAAAGTTGATAGAGAAAACATGATTTATTTTGTCTATACATCAGTAAACAATTAGAATTTGAATTAAAATGAGACAATATTACAATCGCAAGACAAAATATTTAGACACAAATTTAATAAAATATGCAGAAGAACTATATAAAAAAGATTATAAGATATAATAAAAGAAAGAAGAACCAAAGAAATGAAGAGCTATCTTATGATCGTGGGGGGAAACAAAAAGATCATTAAGTTCAATATAATCCTTAGCAAAATTCCAAAAAGTTTTTTTGTAAATATCAACATGCACATTGCAAGATTTCTTCAAAAAGCAAAAAGGTAAGAATTACCAGAGCAACACAAAAAAAGAACAAAGGTAAGAGACTAATACTACTCATCTTTAGTAATAATAAGCTCTTATCTCTCATAATCAAGGAAAGGTATTACAGGTGTAAAACTTAACATTTACATCACTAGAACAGGACCTAAAGCCAAGAAATAGATCCTACAACTAGCGAGCTAATCTTTGTAAAAGGAGCAAGGAATATCCAAAGGGGATTTTTTTTCAATAAATAGTAATGAAATAAATGACAGACTACAAAATATCCAGATTATTTATTATCCTTAAATATCTCAAAAAATAATTCAGATTGGATCATAAATTTAATCTGAAATACAAAAGTATGAAATATCTAGAAGGCAATGGGGAAAATCTAGATGGTTTGGAATTCAGAATGATTCTTTAGGGCCGGGGATTTAGCTCAGTGGTTCCAGCGCCTGTCTTGCAAGCGCAAGGACCCGGGTTCAATCCCCGGTAACCACATACAATATGGGTGTGGAGACTCATGCCCAGCAGCAATCAGCACCACATACCACAGTGCTGGGCGTGGTGGCTCACGCCTGTAATCCCAGTATTCGGGAGGCAGAAGCAGGAGGATTGCTGTTATGTGAGTTTGGGGCTGAGCACAGGGCCAGCCTGAATTACAAAGCGAGACCCTGTCTCAAAAAAAAAAAAAAAAAAAAGAATGATACTTTAGATACGACACCAGCAGCATGATACATAAAAGATCGAATTAGCAAATTGTATTTCACTAGAATTACAAATGTCAGTTCTGTAGAAAATACTATTAAATGGAATAAAAGCAAAGCCTAAGGCCTGGAAAAGTACTTTTTACTATATATTTGTTAAAAGGCTTGTACCCAAAATACACAAAGGATGTTCAAAAAGCTTAGCAGTAAGAAAACAAACCTGAATAGAAAATGGAAAAATATTTGAATGGTTGCAACACCAGAGAAAATATACACATGAAAACAAGCAAATTAAAAGAAGTTGGACACTATATGTTAGTAGAGAATTACAAATTAACAGTGGCACACTATTGCACAACCATTTGAATGATTTAAAGTATTTATTTTAAATTAAATTTAAAATATTGATTATATTAAATGCTTATGAGCAGTTGGAGAAATAGAACTTCTTCATTGCTTATCAGAGTATAAAACTATCTGGGCACTTTAGGAAACAGTCTGTATTCTTACAAATTTTTAACATAGCTTTCTAATAAGATCAAATAATCATAATCATTGGTATTTACCCTAATAAAATGATAGCATGCTCACACAAAAATATGCACACTAATGCTTAGACTAGTTGTGCATAAGAGTCAAAAGTTAGACACAATCAAGATGTTCTTTAAATGGTGGTGTATACAACAGAATGTTACAAGTAAAATAAAATGAACTTTAAGAAAGGAAAGAAACTTAAATTTGTACTGCTCCGCAAAACAAACTGGTCTATGGACACAGAACATAATAGGGTGATTCTAACTAGATGAGACTTCCTAAAGAATACAAGCTGCACACAGTAAAATGACTCAAGGTTGTCAGGGGGTCCATGGTGGAAAGGTGATAAAGATGATGAGTACCAGGTAATTTAAGGACAGGGAAAGTGTTCTATAGGATGGTGCAGTAGTGTACACACAACATTATGTGCTTGTCAAAACATAGTCAATGTAACAGCACAAAAAGTAAACTCTAATTTGAATGATGGTCCCTTGCACAGTATTGTTTCAGCACTAGTGCAAATAGATTCCGTTAATACAAGATGTTAAGAGAGAAGTGAGGGTGGGAGAAGGCTGTTGTTTTCTGCATAATTTTTCTATAAATCCATACTTGCTGTAAAAGTGAAATTTGCTTTAGAAGTAGAAAAGTTTCATCCTTAAAAACAAAGGTCACTTGCACTAATAAAATTAGCTTTCAGTTCTGACTTCCCAAATTCTGTCTTTTACAACTTGACCTTTTTATCCTGACTCGTCTAGAAGTGGATATTTTTCTTGACAGCACGGGGGACTTTCCAAGCCCTTTCTCACCTGGCCAAACGTCAATCTTGGCTCTAGGCTTTTCTCTCCTAACTTGTCTGGATGATGAATAGTCACGACCACCTTGCTGTACCTGAAGCTGATGACAAACAAGTATGATCTGTGCTTCTGCCTTTTTAGCACTCAGGTCACTGAACATATTTCTATAAATCACTACTGTAGCACAGGTTTTTGGCCTAGAAATAGAAAGATCTGATGCTCAGATCTGTCTCAGGCCATGAGCAGGTTTTCTCTTCTGCCAGCAAATCTTGGAACTATGCTTAGTACGTTTCAGCCCATACCTTCAGCTAGCATTGCATAGAAGTCATTGGTTCTTGAAGTCATTCGGGAATAACTAAAAGAGTCCCATGTTGTTATTCAAAAGAACATTTTCTCCTTTCTGTTTAGCTACTGGGCTTTCTGGAGCAAGTTGCATTTTCTCAACTGGGTTCCTATTTGCAAGAAAGATGACTCTCAGCTGTTTTGTGCCTTTATCTAGTAACACCTGGAGATTCAACTTTTTATATCTCTTTATTCTACATGCTTGAGTAAACTTCCTTTAGTAGCATCCTGCCATCCAACTTTGTCACTGACCTGCCTAGTGTGTTTCAGGTCTGATGACTGTCACTGTAAGGCAGGTCCAAGTGACTTTCCCAGCGAGGTCACCGGCCTGATCTATGCTGAGCGGACCTTCATTTTAATATATTTCAATACCACGTGCTTTTGGAAACAACGTTAGGTCAGTGCCAAACTGACAGGGATGATATTAAACAGTGAATAAAACACAAGTTAAAGAATGAAAACAAGCTTAAGAGAAAAACACGAATGAATTTATAGGAAAGCCTAATATGGTTTATTTTTTGAGAAAAAAATAAAACAGTTTAAGTTTCTCATTACCTCATTAGGCAGGAATTGTGCCCAACAGCACAGAGTATACAATTTCCTTAGGTCAAATGAAAAGATTTCTAACCCCAAATTTCCAGATAAACGTGTAATGTTAGGGCGTTGTGTGACAGATGTTGTGTCATTTATGACATCCTCATTGGCAGTTTTAAAGCAAGTTTAAAAGTTATGCAGCTACTTGCCTACCTTTCCTTGTAACAGTTAGACTCAACAATTCACTTGTGTTGTCTGAAGGAAATACCTTAATGTTTTAGTTTTCTTATTCTTTAAATGACATTACAGTTAAGTTGTGAAAAATCTCAAAGTCCAAAATATGATCCAGCATTTAGACTATCTTATAGCTTTCTGGGCTACTCACTATAAATGGCTTCAAAATAACCCTGGTTTCTACTCCTCAAAAAAAATTCCCAAAGAGTAGTAACTATTATGATTTATGATAGCTTCCAAAGCCTTGAGTCACAGTAGTCTGAGTTATTCAGTTAACACTCTAGTATTACTTCTAGCCATTTTGCATCAGGATTCTTGTTCACTTAGAAGTCTATGCTAATAGAAGAGGACATGGAGATGGGTCTTTGCAGTAGGAAAATGGTCCAAAGGAAGAGGGTGAGAGGTGAGGAGAAGAAAAGAAATAAGTAGAATAAATACATACACAAGAACTTAATAACTTCAGTGAATGTAAACATTTTATGCCATAACATGAGTTAAGATCAATAAAAAAATGAAAATTGGGATAGGAGAATTAGAGAAGGAGAGAAGGAAGGAGAAGGAAGGAGAAAGGAATTTTTAAAAAAGAAATTAAATGTAGTATGCACATGCACCCACTCTCCAAGATGACTGTAAACTGCTTATACTTAAAACATATACTAATAAAAATTTTCAAGTTTAAAAAAAGAAAAAAATCAGTATATAAGTTCAATATCAAGTTATTCTCACAATTTGGTTCCCTGGAAATAATTAGACTACCCACATACAGTTTAATAAAACAAAGATACAGCTGTCCCCTGGTGGATAAGGCTAGAGATCCAAGAGTTGACAGCTGTGTTCTCATGGTTGGTGCCTGAAGAAGTTCCTGTGGTTCCTTCACTCCACTCAGTATCCTGACAGGAGGCAGCAGGTGGTGACCTCTTCTGAAGGGCAGCCACAGATACGAGAGTAAGTCCTCTCTGGAGCATCGTCTGCTGTCATCTCCTCCTTGGGAAATCTGTATTATACTCAAATCTTTCTAAATTTGTATCAATAGTTAGAAAGACGAGACATACAAAAATATGTTTATCAGATGTGTAATTAGTTTTCTGATCTAGTACCTTCCTAGAAATTAATTTCAGTACATCCTCTCATTTCCTCCTTGAGTGAAAAAGCAGACAACAATTTACACCATAATGAAGAGAAAGAAACAGTCCCAGAGGTTCGTGAGTGTTGAACAAACTCTCAGGAAGACAGGGGAACTTGAGCTTAGTTTCAGAAGAAGGAAAATGATTTAGTTTGGCAGGGAGAAGGGTGCACCAGTGGGCAGACATTACAAACATTTGCGAAGGCACCAGGACAATAGCATCTAGCACATCATTGGCTTTCTTCATTTATATTTCTTCTTTTTATTATTAGCAGAGAACTCTCCACCAGAATCTAGTTCATCTTAAGTCTCCTTTCACCAAACAACAAAGGTCCCAATCCTTCTTTCTTTGCTGACCAAATGACAAGGAAGCAGGAGTGAGGGGGCTGATTAGTGTTTGTGTTACAGTCCTGTATCCTCCCCAGCCTGGAAGCTCAAACACTTCACTGACAAAGTGTCTTCCTGCTTGTTAGAGGACTAGTGTAATGTGAAAAGCAGGGAAAGACACACAGCCCCACATTAAGAGGAACTTTTATTTTAAATCTGTACAAGAAGGAACTGCTCCATTTAGCATGAGAACTTGAAATTTCATCTTTCATTCCCCACGTGTGCACCATCTATAAGATCTTAAGGGGTTTAGTATGACCTTCAAACACATAACCTTTTCAATCTTAGTCATCCTTACTTGCATGCTCTCAGAATTGAGCTCAGCAAATCTTAGGGGAAGACATAGAACTTAGAAAGAATTTTCAGAATTCCATTTTACTACATATGGCAATCATCATGATGTACTTAACACAAGATGTGAAATTTTAATCAGTTTTAACAAGCATATAGCCGTATCTTTCTGTTACATGTTTTGTTACAATAGAGAGCTGGAACACCTTAGACTTGGGAGGTTTAGAGTAGATTCCTGTGAAAAGAAGTATGCATGGGTGATTCACTTCGCAGACTGGCTTGCATGTGCTGAGCAATGGTCCAGCTGAGGTATCCTGAAAGGACAGAGCGGAGAAGGAGCCAGAAGTCAAGCTGATAGGCCTGGACCAGGCTTGGGATCATGCAGTTCTCACCTGTCCACTTCGTCATCTTGAGCTCTTATAGCTGCTGATAGGCTCTCAGAAACCAAATAAGCCTAGAATTCCCTGGGAATTATAAATTTCTAAATTTTATTGGATGGATTTTTCTATTTAGAGAAAATTATAAGAATGACTGATTACCGTTTTTCAAAACCCCCCTCTTATATTTTCCTCTAATGAGACAAGACTGGAAAGTTATGACTATTCTAAAGGGGTTTTAGTTACATAATTAAGGAAAGAAGTTTAAATTTGTGTAATTTGGTAAATAAACAAGCAAGAGATAGAAGTGCATTGGCTCTTAAAATTACTCCGTGGGGTTCAGGGATTTAGTGCAGTGGTTCCAGCACCTGCCTGGCAAGTGCGAGGGCTGGGGTTCAATCCCCAGTAACTACAAGCAACAATGCCAATTGGTGACTCACACCCCATCAGCAATCAGTACCGCATACCACAGTGCAAGTGTGTTGGCTCATGCCTGTAATCCCTGCATTAGGGAGGGAGAGGCAAGATTGCTGTGCATTCAAGGCTGAGTTCAGGACCAGCCTGAACTACAAAGCAAGACATCGTCTCAAAAAAAAAAAAATTGCTTCCTGGGCATTATTGGTCTGTAAAAATTCTAATATCCAGAGATAAATACCAAGGTATTTATGGAAAAAATTATATTCTGTAGGTAGTTTTTTTAAAATAATTTTTGAGTGATAGAAACCACATACATTAAAGAACACTTGCCAAGTAGTAATAAGTAGGAACATTTTTTTACCAAAACATGGGATTCACTTTACTATTCAACCTAGTTTTGTTTGTGCTTAAGAATAATTATAATAAAAAGTTTTAGCAAATTGGACCCCACAGTGAATAGGACAGAAAAATTAAATGAACAATATCTTAATCAGGGGGCTTTGATATTTTTAAAACTTCTTTATATATTCTAGGTAGTAGTCTTTGTCTGAGAAACAGCTGGTAAAACTTTTTCTGAAATTGTAGGTTATCTTTCACTCTGTTGATGATTTCTCCTGCTTTGCAGAAGTTTTATTAACAAGATGAGATTCCCATTGTTGATTCTTTGTTCTAGTCCCTGTGCTACTCATAAGTGAAATAAATAGGAAATAGATGTTTAAATATCATATTGTTTCTCTAATGTGAGAAGCTGAAGGTGTAAAATGAGGTAAAAAATGTATATTAGGTATTGAGAAACAGGAAGAAAATGTTCAAAGGGGAAAGGGAACTAAGGAAGGAGAACAGGAAGTAAAAAAGAAAAAATTTGATGATAAAAAGGAAAAACTGGAAGCAAAGTATAAGTAAATGGAGGGGCAGTAGGGAGAACAGGGGAATGGGAAGAGTAAGAATCATTATGTATCATATACAGTACAAATTCTCAGTGATAAATGTGACCATATTGTGTACCTACAGTGCACCAATAAATTCAATAAAGAAAAAAATAAAATAAACATAAGAATATCTTAATCTGTCCACACCATATCCACATCTCTTCTTTTTCTTTTAACTGTCATTTTTTACATATCAGCAGTTTTAGCTGAAGATTTTGAAATCAGTCTTAAAAATTATAATTTATTGCAAAATTCCATAATAATTATTTTAATAATAATTAATAATAGTTTAATTTAATAATAATTATTATCCAAAATCTTAATGTTCAATCTCAACCAATAATTTTTGTTTGTTTTGCGTGTGTGTTTTATAAGGGCCACAATAGCAAACAACAGTGGAAATACAAAACAGATATTGAGTGTGATGTTCTATTTCATGGTCTCTGCATTAAAATAAAACATAAACCCCTCATGTTTACTATTTGCTTTAGTAATAGTAGACATACTACTACTATTATGGTTACTATCTTTGTGCTCTCATAATGAACTTGTTAGAGAGTACTGAGATCCCAATTCAACTCTGTAAATTATTTTCATTTCACATGTATTTCAGGGTGTTTAGAATTATGGTGAGGAGTCTTTCCAAGGCAAACCATTAGTCTGAATCCAATTTACTGATTTTTCTGGGCAGCATAAATAGAAACTCCTTCCTGCCTTGTACAGCAGGTTTCTCCCTAACATGAACTTGGAAAAAATTGTGCATTAACTGCTTGTAAAAGCAAATCTCCCGTAAGCAATTGTCCTCTAAATACTGGGGATGCTTCTGTTGGTCATTATTTTCAGACTTCCTTCCTCCCAAAGGACTGCTGTAAGTTTGACCATTGTTTTTAAAATCAAGTAGTCTGAAAAAAGTAGCTGGCATAATTTTTGTGTTGCTTTTTGCACATGCATTCATTTGCTAAATGTTGAGATGGACTAGCAGTGTAGGTCAACAACAGAGAAAGAACTCAGCTTGTGTGGGGCCCTCGCTTCATCCTACTTGAAAAAAATCACCAAATTTATGTATGTACATGGGTGTTCATTCTTTACAACAAATTGTCTTTCTATTTTTTAAATTCAAATCTTTATTGGTATATTATATACACACATCATGATAGCATTCAATATTGAGAACTTGTACTGGTGTATGATGTGACTTAATTCTCACGTTTTCCCATTCTCCTACCCATTCTACAATTCCCCACCTCCTATATACATAAGCTTTGTTTCCTTTTTTAAAATTACCATCACCTTATTTTTCCCTTTATTACTTAGGCGTCCTGGGATTTCTACACTTCCATCTACTTGAAAATCAGACATGCACACACAGAGACCACATCTACCTACAAGCACACACATGTTCAAATACATGCTGTTCAATAAGCATTCTCTGACTGATTTAAATATATAGATTCTCATTGTTTTTTTAATACAATGCAGAAAAAAATCTCATGTAAAATAACTATTTTCTTTTTTTTTTAGTTGAATAACCAAATCCTGTGCATTATGGAGCATCTTACTATCGTGGTGCAAAAACAGAAAGAAAGAGTAGCTTCCATCAAAGAGCTCAATGCCCAGAGATCTAAATGAACATATGAAACCTGAAGTGCAACCAGAAAATGAGAGACTAGGGGTTAGGTAATAAGGTGGGCAAAGTCAGCATCAAAATTTCTCACTGGGCATTTATACCCTCATGTCAGGTTGACCCCATTGTTTCTATATACCTACTAATCAATTCTTGATCTCCTATTGTAAACTACATCATGGGTGAGGATGACATTTTAGAGTCAAACCCAGTTTCCATCTCCATCATGAGGCAAAGCAAGGGCAGTTTTATAATGAGTGTCAGTGGCTGTCTTGTCAGTGAATATCAGTCACCTTTTTTTTTTTAACAAACCTATATTTAAATCTGTTAATTCTACAGCACAGCAGGGTTCATAGAGGGCTGCATTATCATGTTACACGAATTTATGGTGTTCCTGCCAAGTTTTAGTGAAAAGTGACTTGGTAATGGAAAAATGTGGATTTGTTTGCCATGACATTTAGTTTAACAGTCTCAATTAATTGGGTAAGAAAACCTTCCTTATCTTCCAGAAGGGGTGAATACTTGAAAGATAAATTCCTTAGCACAGGGTTTACTTATGGCTGATCTCTATCTCTTTCTATTACTTTTAATGGACTTATAGCTTACTTAGACTTACTGAAATTTTTTCTAAGACTAAGAGCTGGAAGAATATTTTATCCATTCTATAACAGATGAACGCTAGGGAATTGTGAAAATTACAAAATAAATTTCACACTTGTGATGTTTGTGTTCATTTCGGTGTGTGGAGCCATAACAGGAAGTCACAAATCTTTTAGAGTATTAACAAAGGAACAAAATAGCAAATTGCATTAAGTCAGGACCTGGAGGCTTTAACTCAAAGCTAGAAATTCTTAAATAAAATTATTTGTTTTATAACATGAAAGTTTAATTTATAACTGGGGACTAACAGTTTTTAAAAGATTGAATGGAATAGTCTTCTTCTACAAACTGAGTTGTGTGATTCTACATTCCTTCCAAGATGAGCAGCAAAATTATTTTTGAGAAAATGTTCCAAGATACCATTTTCTCAAAACTTTTCTGTATCACTTGGTAATTGAGATATTTTTGATTCATTGGTGCATTTAATTCCCTCGCATTCATGATGAGATTGACCAGTACCAGCTTGGTGAGTGAAGAAAGATGCTAGGGGAGGGAGGGTTGCATGTATGGGAAATTAATTTATGAATTACATCACTAGTAAAAGAAAATGCTCTTTAAGTAGTTTTTACTTCTTCATGCAACTTCTGCAACTGGAGAGACAGAAAAAGCGTGATGACAATCCAGATGACCAGATGCTCTTGACGTAGTGCACATCTCCAGCACTGCCCGTCAGAGCAAAGCCACTCACTCCCAGTGCGTGCAGTATTCCCTGCTGAAAACTTGCAGCTGGGCACCAGCTCTAGTGAAGGGACTCTACCAGCTTTCGGACTACTCTTCTGAAGTCTGTAAAATGCAGCCTGGCATTCACAGTTACACTGAACAATGCTTCTTGGAATAAGGCCTTTGAAAATATAAAAGGAATCGGGTGGAATGAGGGGGAAATTTTAATGCAATGAAATTATAAATGAATATCTCAATCAATTTATGGTGCTATCCGAAGCTAAAACTGGCTTTTCAGAACTGGGTCCAAATTGGTGAATATTTCCCAGATGCCTCCGTGGCTTATCCTTTCTCAGATTACACATGGGGCCACGTGAGGTGAGGACCTTTAAGAGGAACTGATAACGGAGACAAATGAGTATCTGGACTAAAGCTGCTGCATATAGACACTGCTCATGTGTAGTGCTGGGAGACTATGGTAGGGATAAACCTGACACTCACTGTCAGGGTGAAAAACCGTTTTGGGTACAAGTAAGCACACACATTTTCAAAGGTGTGAGCAAGTCTCTTGGCTGGTTAGCTAGAGTTATGAAAGGAGAAAAATAAAATACTATACTTCACCTACCATCCCTCCTGGGGACTACCTCAATACTTCATTTTCCTCATCCTTCTCCTTCTTCCAAGACGTGTAGCATCAATTCAGGTTCTTAGAGTGTGGGAGATTGCACCAGGATATTTTACAAAAGTCCCATTAAAGTCTAATGTATTCTGCTACCCGCTGGTTTAGACTCACCGTGCCAAGAAATGGGTAGGCAGGGAAGAAGACACCTTCCTAGCAGAGTGGGAAAGTTATGCTTCCAGCAACGTGTTAATACTCTTCTGCACAAGTTTAATTTTAAATAGACAAGGATAGTAGTGAGAGTCTGAGAAGGACATGATTATCTGTGTCCAGATCTCTGAGGGCTGAGGACCAAGGAAATATTATCTATTACCAACACTCTCATCATTACTGCCACTGCTCACTATTTACCAATCGTGAAAATATATTATATATGGACTTAAACATTTTCAGTGCCATGTATGCTGTTTTTAAATGCATTCTTACAGTTACTCAATAGTCATGCTTAACCTTTTTGAATCCTAAAGATAACCATCGAGACCTTTGAGTACATTATCATGTAATACTTGCAAATCCTTGAAAAGGTTCTTTCCGTGGTCTCTTTATAAAGAAAAGCAGGTTGATACAAGTTAAACACATAACTCAAAACTACGCAGGCACGTGGGATTTGAACAAATCATTTGGCTCTAAATCTAGGTTCCTAGACCAGTACTGCTCTATTGCTCTCTACCCACGGAAGTGGCTTCATTATCTGAGAAATACATTTTTTCCCACATCGCTGTGATAATCCCACTCCTTTCTGGTTTGTGTTGATGAGAGGGTGCTCCAGATGTGAAAGTGGGAGGCTCTGCTTTGCTACATTGGGCTGTATTTGGGCTACTTTGGGCTGTCCCCCATCTCTTCCCTTTCTTCCCATCCGTTCTGTTCTTTCCGCACCCCCTTTTGTCTCCCTGAAGAGCACAAGCAGGATGATCACACCCTGGCTGGTCTCCTCTCTGTACTGGTGGAGCCTTGAAACGATGCAGTTAGACTTTTATCATTTCAGAAACCTCACATATACTTTCCTGAGGCTTAATCTACCTTAGCAAATTTGCAGTTTCATTTTCCTAGTCAGTAATTTTATGCAGGATCACAGTAACATCTTTTCAAGCATATTTAGCACATTTACTCACGAAATATCAAATGCAAGGGGTGGATGCACATTATCCATGGACTCTTTTCATATATATATATATATATATATATATATATATATATATTTACATTTGGCTTGGCTATATTTTCTTTTTGTTGTTGTTGTTTTTTTTTGTTTTGCAGCTAATGGAAATGTCAACTCCCCACCAGTAGCACAAACATACTACATTTCTAGCATGGATTTTCTAGCCTGGATTTCCTCGCAAACATGTTTTATGTCTTATTAGTAGTAATGCCCTGAACCTATTATAATCAGAATCCTTGTTGAAAGCATGGAGGAAAAAAGGAAGGGCTTACCAAAATCAAAAGCACAAAAAGAGGAAGGAAGATGGTCTCCACTCTGACCAATTTTCACTTGAGCCTTTCCTCCACACCAGCTGACTTTGGAACAATAGATTGAATCCCAGGCTTGCATTCTAAATCTTTGTGGGGTCCATTGTGAAAGTGCTCTCTACCAGCGCAGACTCAGAGAGCCACCCTCCCTCCTGGAATGCATCACAGTCTGGTAGCACTCAGAGCTTTTAGCTTGTTAGTGCAAATCAACTTTTATTGCCTGCATCTGAGAGAAAAGGACAGCAAAATTGCAGATCCATACATTATTTTGGCTATTTGTAAAAGGTTAAAAAAGAAGAATGAAAGCAAAGACAGCAGTATTTTCTGAAGGCTTAAGAAATTGCTTTGAAACACACACACACACACACACACACACACACACACAGATGTGTACATACATATACCCCCTCAAACACACTCACAGGCACATTCACTAGCTTCTCCTTCCTGGTATTACAAACAAAGACAGAGGAAATGATAGCTAAATGATTTACTTTCAACACACAATGATGTCTGACATCCACCATGTTTTATGTTTCCCCATTTCCTATACGAAATTTGTGGAACTGTTAAAGCTCTTTGACACGGACATGTGCATAGCTGCTCTGACCATTAAAGATCTACACACAGGAAGTGGTAGGGTGTGGGAGAGAATGATGAATAAATTGGGTGTGGAGAAGCAAGAGTGATAAGTGAGGCAGGTGTTGATACTAGAACCTCAGATTTGGGGTCCATGCCTTTGTATTCTGAAATGGTTGAGTACAAAGCTTACAGACCAGAGCTTTTCAGGGAGGGCAACATCTTTTAATTCTCTTGTGGTGGAAGTTTCACGGCCAAGTCAAAACTAGATTAGAAGGTGATCAATACTCTGAGACTTATCATTTAAAACATTTCTACACAGATTTCTTAGTTTAAAAATGTTTTGGGAAAATTGTCTCATACATAATCTAAAAAAGGAGGCTTTATTACAGTAGTAACAGAACATATATTTTAAAAATACAAAATGATAGCTATTATAAGCATTTCACTTTCCCATGCTAATTATAACCAAAATGGTTAGTCGTGTGTCTTTGTGGCCTTTGCAATGTGCAAATGTATCCAAAATTTTCATTGATAAACTTTCCTTCAGCAGCTTTTCTTATACAAGTTAGTGGATTAAGGCCCCCATGAGAGACAGAGAATTAATCGTTTTCTTCTTAGCTCAGGTCATGACGTTATGTTTTCTACCCTGTGACTGGGGTGAATTGGCGAATGCTTTTCTCATAATTGAGGCCAGGAGGGACTTTTTAGTCTATGTAAAAATATATATTAGTTTTTAATCTGAAAGTGATTATAAACAGATCAACTGCTACAACTACAATGTCATACAGTGCTACCTTTTCTGAGCATGATGCAAGCCTCTACCAGGAAAATCTCCAGAGTATAAACACTTCATGTATCTTCTTCCAACTTGGTAGAAATTTCTTCTTTGTCCTCAAAATTCCTATTCTGCACCTCCCCTGTTCTCAGGCCATTATTTCAGGTTGTATATAAGCAATGCAATAGAAATGCTTTCATTTTTCACAACCTATTATATACATCTGCTTCATCTGTATCCATCATTACCTCAAAGCCTACTTCACGTCCTTCGTCTACTAATTAAAATTCAAATATCCCATCTCCTCTAACTTCATTCCTTTATTATTGGCATAATCACACTATCCCTCTGCTTTACCTTTCTTACTAGCAACAGATGTACCCTTCTTTACTACTCAGGATGTGATCTAATGTCCTGTTTCCCTCCTAGTAGGTAACACCTCTCTCTTTTGTTCTGTTCATCTTTAGCGCATGACTACTCAAGAACTTTTTACATCTGCTGTCTTCAATTTTTCATGCTACATTTTCTTCTTTTTTCACTTTTCTTTGGACTACTATTTTTTTCCCCACTCCACTGTGAAGCCACTTGTTCCTAGGTTATGAAGGATGTTTTCCCTTTAAGAGGAAGACATTTTTACTGCTTCAAAGTAATCTGCCTCAGCCACATTCCCCGAGTAGATCACTTTGTTTGTGAAATGCTGTAGACCCTTGATGCTGGGGCTGTGTCTAGATGTTTCTCAAATGCTCATAAGGTCCTAGGTGGGGCTTTCGGAGATGGCTGTATCTAGAGAGTGGGATGCTGGGACTGAGTATGTGTTGGAGAGATAGAGGGTGAGTGATTGGTAAATTAGTCTACTGATTGATTTGCAATAGTACTGTATGTGGATCATGGCAAGGCCCTTTCCGGAGTGGACAGTTTTTGCTGTGGCTACTACGTACTCTAAGTGTGGGAAGCTCAGACAGAGTAAAATGAACTGTTTCTCCTCTATCAAGCCCCTTTGCCATGCCACCCTGCCTTGGAGCAAGTTGATTGTGGACTGAAACCTCTACAAAGTGTGATCTAGATAAACCTTTCTTCCTCTAACTTTGACTGTTGGGTATTCTGGCTCAGCAGCAAGAAGTAACTAAGAACCTTGCCTTCCAGTGTCCTTACTTTGCTCTCTGTTGGTTTTTCTCTGGCATTTTTGCTTCATCCTTCCTAGGTCTTGCTGGTTTTGTCTCATTTCATTTTGCAGTCCTGATTGCCCTGGAACTTGGTCCTGGCCTCTGACATTTTTCTCACTATCTTATTTTCATTAGTTACCCCATCCATTTCTATGGCATTGAACATCACAATTTATTGCTCACTCAGGCTTTTTTCTTAGCTCAAATATCCCATCACAATGTGACATATTCAATAAGAATATGCACAGTCATCTCCAGCTAAATAGATCAGGATAGATTTGTTGATTACCAACTGCCCCATCACCCTCCTCACTCATTTCTTTTGCAGTCTTCACTGTTTCACTAGTGACAAGCGATACTCAATCATCAAAGGTAGGAGCCTAAGATTCACTCCTGATTTCTCCCTCGGCCTTCTTCCTTACACAGGAAATACAGCACATACTAACATTTCCTGTTCCAAAGTATATGTCAAATCCACACATCTGTTTTGATCACTATTCTCAATAGCTCTGCTACAATATCCTGTGACTGCTTGCCTGGATCCTTGCAATTTCCCACAGTGAATCTCTCTTCTGTACTCTTACCTTCCTTTAACTTATCTCTCCAAAGAAAAGTTACTGCTTTAAATGTAACCTATCATTTCTTAGCTAATATAATCATCAATGACTTTTCAGGGCACTTGAATAAATTCTAAATCTTTCACATGATTTGAACTGTTTTCTCTAGTTACAACACTCTTTGCCCCCAATTCCCATTTCTTTTACATATATATATATATATATACACACATACATACACACACATACACACATACATACATACATATATATGTATATATATGTATGTATGTATATTTATATACATATATTTATATATACATACATATATATACATATATATACATACATATATATATATATATATATTTTTTTTTTTTTTAGGTTTTTTTTTTTGAGACAGAGTCTCGCTTTTGTGGTTTAGGCTGGCCCTGAGCTCAGCCTCAAACTCACATCACAATCCTCCTGCCTCTGCCTCCCGAGTGCTGGGATTACAGGCGTGAGCCACCATGCCCGGCACTGTGGTATGTGGTACTGGTTGCTGCTGGGTGTGGGTCTCCACACCCAGTATTGTTATGTGGTTACTGGGGAATCGAACCCGGG
>PVIR01023238.1:0-27142 GCA_004026965.1 Petromus typicus | reverse complement strand
ATCCTCCTGCCTCTGCCTCCCGAGTGCTGGGATGACAGGTGTGAGCCACCACGCCCGGCACTGTGGTATGTGGTACTGGTTGCTGCTGGGTGTGGGTCTCCACACCCAGTATTGTTATGTGGTTACCGGGGAATCGAACCCGGGTCCTTGCGCTTGCGAGACAGGCGCCGGAACCACTGAGCTAACTCCCCGGCCCTGGGTACTGATGACTTCTCCAATTCTGTCTGGCATGCGTTCACTTTAGAAATTTAGAAAGTGCTGGAGAGTTTCCCATGGTGTGCACCAGCGTGGACATGTTGGAGAGTTAGGTGTAAGCGGCTGCTGTGTAGACTCCTCTCCGGCTGAACCTGCAAGAGTCTCTGTGCACTCAGCCGCGGCTGTGCATCTCAAGCAGGTGGCAGACTGCCTCGCCATTACTCTCTCTGAGAGTTGGAGACTGAAATTCAGTCATTCCAGCACCCCAAACCCAGCGCTGGTGTCTACACGGAGTTTCCCAGCCTGACAGGACATCTGACAACACTGTCCACGTGCTACCGACACAGAGGGAGCATGTCATTTATCACACAATAATCTACACAAATCTTAACAAGCGAAGAGAGAAGAAAAGCTATGTTTTATTTTTCAAACGGCATCTAAGAAGCAATCTTTAGTCCCATTTATATAATTCAGAAATTTCTCAAGCCTAAGTAACATCATGCCACCAATATTTCCTCCATTATACTCAAGTCGATAACTAATAGGATCTGTTTTAATAATAAAGTGTTACCAAAGTATGAAATAGCATCGTTAGACAGTTGTGTGTACAAGTGTGAAGGATAGAAATCTTTCTCTAGTACAAATTCTCCAGAACTGTCCCCGACGCTTGTACAAATGCCCCGTCGGTGTGCTGTGCCATGTTGCCTGCACCCAGACTGTACCCTACATAGTAACTTTTTACACATCGCTCCTTCTAGCATTTCTAAGGGGTCACTTCCTTGCTAACAAGAATGTCAAGTTAATCAAGCAAAAGCCACAGTGAACTGCCCCACAGTGTAAGCAAATATTCGGGGTTCCCAGAGTGCGTGCCGCGCGGCCTTCCTCGGTGGCCCCCTCCTCCGAGCCAGCCGCAGCTCTGCCCGGCGAAGCGGCCGAGCCAGCCGGCGACGGGCACTTACCAGGAGCGGGCACTTACCAGGGGTGGGCACTTACCAAGGCTGGGCACTTACCAGGAGCGCGCAGCACAGGCCCCGGCTCAGCATCGCGGCGGCGGCCAGCGGTTTCTGCAGCTCGCGCGCTCCTGACTTTTTATACCGCGCGCTGGCGGCCAGCCCGGCTTTGATCGGTCACTTTTCTCCTCAAACCGTGCACCTTTCCTTTTTAGGAACCTTGGGCGGGAGCTCAGGGTTAACGCTTTCGGAGCCGGGCGCGGCCCCCGGGGCGGGGCGTCTGGTCTCCGCCGAGGGACGGTGCTGTCTCCGCGCCCGCCGAGGTGCCAGCCTCTCCCGCAGCCTGGCCTGGGCACCGGGAGGCCGGAGGGGGGCGCCCTTCACAGTGGTTCTTGCTCCGGGTCGTAAACGCAGGCAGGGGGAGGCACTGGCCCAGCGTGGTCCCCGGCCTCGCTCCTCCCCGGGACGCGGCCCCCGGGAGCTCCCACGGGGACGACGTCCCGTGCTCCACAGAAAGGGCGCCGGTCGCCTGCTTCTGCTCCGAGCTCGGGTGCAGGTTCCGCGAGTGCTTCGTGGGTTGGCCCTTTGGCTCCAGACTCTGTACACAGCGCTGAAAAAAAATCCCTGCAGAACCCGCTTCCCCAGGAGGGCCCAGGGTCCAGAGCTGGAACCCTGAGAAAGCAAGTCCAGCCTTGGAGAAAGGAGGAGGAGGTCAGACTCGGGCCTACAGGAGGGCAAGCTTTGCCAGCAGGGGTAGAGCACCTGTCCCCTCAAAGGGACAATTGTCTACCCAGAATTCCAAGTGGATCCAAGGATCAAACAAACAGCAAATTCTTAGAGTAAACAAATGGCAACTGGACAAAAAATAAAATAAAATCACCTCAGCATTGGTGATTTCCCGGGGAAGATCGTGCTCAGCAGTCTTTCCCAGCTGGTACGTAACAGCTGGAGGATTTCAGTAGACCGTGGAACATGTGAGCCAGGCAGCGAAGGACTCTCCACCAGCCCCTCATATTTTGAGCTTTGAAATCTACAACCTGAGATACTGACACTCCCACTTATGCTGAGACTTAGAGAAAACCAAGTGTTACATCTAAACTCTTATACAAATGGTGATGTTGCTGTTTCTGTCACAATACTATTTTTCCAGGATGTTCTTGAAGGAAATTTGCTCAGAACAATGCGTTGTCAGCATGTGGAAGTTAAACCTCAGAGAAAACTGCTGGAGGATTAGATGCTGCAGTGCTGTCCCTGGATGAGTTCACAAGGCCGTATAGGGTTGAATTGGATAAAACAGGGAAGGCATTCAGAACGGTGTCTTACACATGTGTTAATCTCAGGGTTTATGCTCAGTATTGTTATCACATAACATGAGATTCTTGGGATACTATATGAGCTTGAGGTGAGCCCAAGCTCCAAGGGCCAGAATTCAGTGTTTCTGCAATTCCCCTGGACGCTTCTGGCTCAGCCTTGGGCTCAGCTTCGGTAACTGTGCCATAAATAATGGAACAGTGGTGGAGGTGGTAATTAGCTGAAATCTGGAGCCAGACAGACCTTGGTACCATTTATCTAGAATCACAGAATAGACTGTGCATTGACTAAGTATCACAGACCTTGACCGTGGGCCGCTCATTAATCACTCCCGAGCAGGAACCTGACAGAGACTATGAGTTATCAGTGATTTCATTTGTTATATTTCTGGCCTAACCTGCCTGGTCCTCTGGGGTGTTCCCCGAGGACCTGCTTCTATGGCAGCAGGCCTTGAACACTGAACTAGACCTCATCTCAGGATTTAATTGGAATGGACTCTGGGATTCCTCACTGAACACAGGGGGACACAGGAATAGCTGCCCAGCAGACTCCATCCGTCTTCAGTGACAGGCCCCTCCCAGGCAGATACCATCAGTGACATTAAGGAGACAGCCTGCCCTTTCTTCCTAGGCACCACAGGTGAGTGAGGCTGCCTCCATCTTCTCTTCCCTGAACTCCTTTGAACCACATCCCACACGGGCCGCCAACACTTCTGGTTGTCCCTGATGAGGTACTGTGTCCCCTGCCCTGTCTTCCAGCCACTGCTAATAGCAGAGAGATGCCGCAGAGCCCCAGGCTCCCCCAGTGGAGGAACCTCAGCCCACAGCACAGGGGCTCAGCCCTGCTACAGAAGGTTATTCTTAATCATCACGATGGGAAGAGCCGAAGCTCAGGCAGCAGTTGACTCAGGAAACTTGGAGACAAGTCAAGCCATGAGGTGACTGACAAAGGGTCTGAGATCTTCTGCTTGAGCTCCATAACTTCAAAATCGGAAATAACTCACTCTCGGTTGTGTACATGGAAAGATATTAACTCGAAGAACAACATGTTCCTTGTTATTTCACTGTTGTTGTTTTTTCGGCTTTCAAAGAAGGACTGAGGAAAAACAAAATTTTGTGCAAATGGCTTATGGATCTTACTTTATTACTATTTGCTTCTCTCTGTGTTAACACAGTTTTAACTGGATTAATATTCTAGACAATAACATTGACACTTTGACTGTGGTCAAAAATGGTTGTGGACTTGGTGTTGAAAGAACAGTGTACACAGGAAGGGAAGGAGCCCGGGGATGCCCTTCTCATGGGCTCCGTTACAGCTTCTCAGGGATCTTGTGGAGAA
Organism: Petromus typicus; assembly: GCA_004026965.1. NCBI lineage: Eukaryota > Metazoa > Chordata > Mammalia > Rodentia > Petromuridae > Petromus > Petromus typicus. The sequence continues at coordinate 23,348 of PVIR01023238.1, read as the reverse complement.
TGCCAGATGGTGAATCAGTAACTGCTAGCTGGGTCCCCTACTCAGTGGTAATGGAATTTCTTTGTTACAATAATGCTTTCTTAGAAAATTGGTCTAATCAAACAATCTCACAGTTCTGCAAACAGGTGTGCATCCATGGATAAAAACTGCAAAAAGAGTCTTTTCCCTGATTGTCATTAAAGCTAAGCTCTGAGACAGGAGTGTTCAGTTATAGAAGAGATGGTGAAGAACTGGGGGGGAAAGGCTTTGGACAGGGAGGGCAGCTGAGGGTCCAGGGTAGGAGGAAGAGACTCCAACTTCAGGGCATGTGCTTGGCCTTGGAGAGCAAGGCATGAAGAGAGAGGAGGTAGGACGGCTACCTCATCAGAATGCAAAGCAGAATTCAATCTTGGCTACTCAAGGTCATAGATCTAAACTCACACATGTAAACAGAGGCTCTCACAGGTGGAACATGTGAGTCAAGCAGTAAAGGACTTCCACCAGCCCCTCATATTTTGAGTTTTGAAATCTACAACCTGCGACATTGACACTCCCACTTATGCTGAGACTCAATGATGCTGAGACTCATAGATCCAAATTCACACATGTAAACAGAAGCTTTCTTAAACTACAAGTCATACTAAATTCCTTGTTATTGGTGGATATGGAGATGGGAAATAAGAAGCAACAATATTAGCAGAGTTTAGAAGAAGGCCTGCTGCTCCCAGCGGGGGGCAGGGGAGGCACAATGCAGCATCTTCTGTTGATCACTCCATTCACCACAACTAGAATTTCTTGAAACCCAGATATCCATCTCATGCCTACAGAGTCCCAAGAAATTGCTTTCTTAATTAAACAGCCACCCATAGCCCAAATAAGCACTCACCTAAAAGCTCCTGAGCAAATAAATGTCTATGTCAACAGAGTGACAAGAATACTGCCTGCTTACCCTGGGTTCCACCTCAAAATCCTGTATGGAACTTGTTCAATTCTAATGTTAATTCAAATATTCTGAGGCAAGTGTGAGGGATACCGAAGCAGGAGGGTCACTAGTCGGACTCTCGTCTGGAGAATTTAGGAAGACTGTCTTAAAATGAAAACCAGAAATGGTGAAGGTACCTCAGTGGGAAGGCCCTGGCTTTAGTCCCAGTCTCTCTCTCTCTCTCTCTCTCTCTCTCTCTCTCTCTCTCTCTCTCTCTCACACACACACACACACACACACACACAATCTCACCTCTGCAATTAGTTTGCGTTTGGCTAATGGAGACACACAGTGGACTGGGAGAACCCCTGGAACTGTTATAGACTTTCAGGTACTTATATCTAAGATGATGTCCTCCTTTTGCTAAAGCACATCTCTATAAACAGAAGTTTTGATGGGTTAGGTAGTTTTGAGAGTGTAATGTTTCCTGAAACAAGGACTAGAATATGTTAAGAGTAAAAGACCATCTTTATGTGTGTATAAAGTTGAAGACGGGAGTGAAGCTATTTATTGTCCCACAAGAGACACCATTGACGAAACAGGAAAGAAAGTCTATCTTAGTCTCTCCAGATTACTCATCTAGTCAGAATACGTTCACTTGGTATCTGTTAGATTCCAGGCACTGTGCTGAGTCCTCCTATTATGGAAAGAAAACCCCCTCAAGCTGTCTTGAAATGCATAGTCAGGCAAGGGAGCAAGAATAACTGAACAGACTTCGAAGTCAGCTCTTTGGAGGGTGGTGGAAAGATGCTGGTGAGGAGAATCCCCCAAGCAGATTGGTGTCATGGTGGATGGACCAGCAGGGCGACTTCAGCCAGCCGTCCTAGGGAAGTTCTTCCTAAGGAAATGACTGCCCATCAGCCAGTGGAGGTGACAGGAGGAGCAAAGAAGGAGCCCAGACGAGCTATGGCAGGGGCCCGGGGGCATTGGTATTCAGCCACATGCAGTCAGAGCAGCTCAGGGCCAGCCCACATATGTAGGGCGATGGTAAGAGTTCGTCACTTGGCTCCGTAGACACCAGGAAGCCACCAGCATGTCTGAATGTGAGTGGCCTGACAAGCATGTTAAAGGATCAGTTTGATGATGGCGATGTGGCTCAGGCAGAGCAGGAGCAGCACTGGGTGGTTGTCACCAGGACGATCACCACGGAGCCTCAGCCTCCTCAGAGAGGAAGTATGCATTTTACCACCAGTGTTTGTAACTAAGTGTCTCTAGTGAGGACACTCAGAGGACGTACCTCTGAGTTTTACAGTTTATAAAGTTACCTAGTGAATCTTTGCGTGTCTCACTAGGACTCAAGAAGAATCAAAATAATGTGTGCATGTATTCCATAGACAGGTGTAATTTTATGTACCTATTAAAAATGTCAAAGAATAACAGGCAGATATACAAGAAGCATCATCTCTGATAAGTATAGATGTAAACGCTTAACATTTTAAAAAATTTGTTCATATTTTTGTAGGTGATGGATATATACTATTCTTTCAAATAGTGTAATATCACTTTTGAAAGCTGGCAATTTGTAAAATGCTGCACTATGTCACATGCTTTAATCTCCCTTCATCTGCTTAATTATTATTCCCTTTTCACTAAGATGAGGGCAGAAGCTCAGAGGAGTGAAGTAATTTATGCAAGGCCAACATCCAGTAGACAGATGTGAGCCTAAAGAGTCTAGTTCCGGAGTCTATGCTTTTTACCAACTCTCCTGCCTACAATAAATTTGAGGGTTTTCTAAAGGTCAAGGTCAGTTTTGTCATGACAACTGTTAGGCATTAATGTGGTTTTCAGAGTGATCAAGAGTTAAAAGTAATGAAAGCTAGCATCTCTCCTTAGACCAAAATCAGCCACAGGTGCAAATACTTATTAGCAAGCAATCTATGAGAGCTATGCAGTATGACTAAGACCTTAATGAAGTCTCAGTTCTTGTCAGTTCGGGGCAATCCGGGACACAGCATGTATAGGTCAATCAGAAGGTATAGCATAATAGGCGGATCAGAACCCCTGGTGGCACTATTCAGTGACAGAATGCAGCTACAGTACACCCTCAAGTTATAAAACCTGATATATCAATAACCTGCATTAAAACCACAATTTTAGTTTTACTTACAACTGAAGTCTTGAGTTACAGCCTAAATGCTGGCCAAATGGTGTCAGATGCAGATTTTTATTTTATTTTATTTTTATTTTATTTAACCCATATTGAGTTCTGGAAAGAAGATTACAGAGTCCTCCCTGTGTGTAGTTAACCTTGGGCCAATCTCTCTCTCTAAAGACGTTGTAATCTGCCTCTGTACGGGAGAGACTTTGGAGGCTATAGAGTGGAGCCAGAGCCTTTACTAACCAATTTAAGTCACAACCAGTCCTTGGAACACACTGAGTTTATAAGTCAAGGGTCCGTTGTGTAATGCTTCCACCAGACAAACAAGCAGCCCTTCTGCTCCATCTTTCTTAGGCCATGTCTTCAGTCCATGACTGCCATCCTCGTGGGGAGCTGGTACATGTGCATAGCATCTCTTAGCTGTTTTTATTCCTCTCCCCATAACTTGTGATTCCTTTCTCTTTTACAAAAATTCTATCATCCCGTGGCCTATATTTGCTAATTTGCTCTTAAAGTTATTTATATTCTGGGTTTCTCATATAAGAGAACCCACGGATACCAAAGTTTGTGTGTCTGACCTGTTTCCCTTAACACTGTGCTCTCAAGGAAAACCATTTTTATGTCTGACTCACACTCATCCTTATTTATGGCAGTGTTTTTATAAGCAGAGCTAGAATACAAGATGGTACAAAACTTAAACCTAGGGCACCAATTCTAAAGATTAAGGGCAAAGACATGTCTATATTCTGCATTTGGACAGACTTTTAAAGAAAATCTTAATCTAGCATTATTTAATGAGACAAATACCAAGAAATTAGCTTTTCCTAGACTTGAAAGGCCATAAAATCTTGGTAATTATCTCAAACTTTATTTTACCAGTCACCCCTAAAGACCAATCACTGTCCACCTACAGATGTTTTGGCCAATTCTGCACCACAAATACCCACAATTTCACCAACAAGAGCTTGTTTACCTCCTTTACACTAAGTGTCCAGGATTCTGGGGTTGCTGGAGTGATTGCAGTCAGGTGGACCTTCTGTTGAAATGTTGGTTCCCACCCAAGAACCCTAGTTAGGTCACCTGGACTGGAGCAAACAGTCACCATGTCAGTGCTGAAGAATTTCCAAACAAAGCACAGACATCAGGAGCATTCAGAGTAAGTGAGTGGGTGGGAGTCGCCCAGGCTAGAAGCTGAGAGGGAGAGGGGGGCTAGGGTTCAACCTTGAAGGAAAATAGACACTTTGTGAAGGACTCTGGCTTTTCTCATGATGATACCTCCTCCTCAGGCACATGAAAGGGCCTGAAAGTTCTGATTTCTGTATGTGCCACATGGCATATGTTGAGATCAGAATCTGAGAGCTGATCATAGTCTCCATCACTGTCCAGCAACTGAGTTTTAATTTCTTCTCACAAAATACACGTTGCTTCTGCCAGGCAGAGTCTGAGAAAGGCCAAGGCACACTTGACCTTCTAAGTCAGAGCAGTTTGTACTATAGCACCAAGGTCCAATCTATCCTTGTTTGTTCTAGCTCCTTGGGGATGGGACGAGAATGCTTTCTGGACAAGACAAAGTCTCAATGCCTGGAGTTTTCAAATTCATGAAAACTGGGGATCTTCTGCCCAGAAAAGTGTGTACAGGCTCATCCAAACCTCCCATTCAACCCCAGAGCTTTCATGGCTATGGCTCCGTGGTGAGAACAGCTTGGTAGAATGAAACTTTTTGCTGCTCAGGGTTACATGTTTGTACTTTAGTTAAGAATAATATTGTTGCATCATCACTTGTCATATTTCAATATTTGTCTCCCAAGGATCAGTACCCTGGGCTTTCAGTGTTGTACACATGAAGGTAGTTTTCTTCCCCCCCGCACATTATTACACTGAGCAAGTCCATAAATGGGCTCACCCTTTGAAACTGCTCCTGGGGCAGCTCAGATCGAGGGCGCTGACTGCTTGGCAGGTGTGGGATTTGTGATTGAGTCATTCTAGGATGTCAAAGAGACATTTGTTAGAGGGAGCAGCAAACAGTGACTGATTCAAGAGTCCTTGCGTTCCAAACAGCCTGGTACTTACCACGGCTCACCTTTGAAGGAAGCTCCACCCCTGCTGGCGGCTGTTAGACCCAGGGAGATGAAAGGAAGGCAAAAGCAGAAGTTCCGACAGCAAGTGCAGTGCGGTGGGAAGCCTGGAAGAGGGGATTTTTGGTTACCTTTGTTTTTTCTTAAACAAATGTAAGATAAGAGTAGGTTAGCAGAGGATGAAGATCCAGCAGTGGGATCCAGGCACTCGAGGTCCACAGAGCAAAGAGCAATAAAGCAGAGTCATTCGGAGCTGAGACTCTGAGCTGCACTGCTTCCTTCTGAAGCCTTACTCTCTGTGCTAGCTTGTCCTTTCACTGATCCGTGCCTCAGTTTCTCCAACTAGAATGTAGAGAAGCTAACAGTACCTACTTCTTAAGGCTATGGTGGTAATGAGAAAATATACGCAAAGCACTTAAGGGAAGGCCTAGCAAGCCAGAAGGATGATCACAATATAGGTATATATAAGGACATGATTTCTTATTTAACATGTTGACAGAGTTTGGAACGAAAGCAGAATCTGTCTGCAGACAAGCAGTCTTGCACAGCAGCAGGTCATTGCCACAGGCGTGAACTCTTACTTATAATAAAGTTCACAGCTGAATGGATCAGAATGGTCGAGCCTCGTGCTGTGCTGTGACATGGTTGCCATGGTCATATAATTTTAAGGAAGTTATCTTTGCTAAAGTTTAATGTATAAGGTACATATTCAAAGCATAAAATCTCTCAGAAACCCTGGGAGTCGAGTGAGCTGGGATATAAGTATTCCTGTGTCTTGAGCGTTTGGCTTTGTGTTAGTCCCTGTGGAAGGTGTTCATGTTGGATGTCCATGTGTCTTCCTGGCTGTCGGTCCAGTCCCTTAGCCAGAGCTTGCTGCCCTATTATACACCTTTCAGAACATTTCAAAGTGTAGTAGTGCCAAACATCAGAAGGCATAATGATAAATGTGAGAAGTCACTGGGAGTTCAGGGCCTGGCATGGATACATTTGAAGTGAGGTGCGGGTGCATCTGCAAAGACTCCTTGAAAGAGAGGAGCTCTGAAAAATAAGTAGGTCTGTGGGAGGTGTGCAGGAGAAAGAAACTAATCCTAGGCATGAGAAACAAATTAATGGAAGGCCCACAGGCTGGGCATGCTCTGAGCATGGAAGAACAGGTGCTGAAGGACCTGTGGGTCCAGCAGGGAGAGAGGTGCAAGGCCAGGAGGAGACCCAGACACTGGTGTGAAAGCTGGCAGAGTGGGAAGGGCTTAAGCAAGGTGCGGATGACTTTGAGAACTAAGTGCTGTGGATCTGTGGGCCACCCAGGGTCTAAGAGTATTTAAGCACAGACAGACCTAAGCTGAAGGCATCACAGGTGAACTGTTTTATCCTTTTAAAAGTATTTTCTCATATTCTATTTCACCTTGAGGGCAGGGCTGTGCAGTACAGTATATGCCTCACCTTTCCTCGCTGCGCCTTCCCCATGGCTCTTAGAACAATCTAGAAAGTTTTCTGTCTGTGTCCAGAGAAGGATTAGAAAGAGGAGAGTCAGGCTGTTGGTATGACCCACAGGCAGGGGCTCCTGCTCTGTGCAGGGCTTCTTCTCTGCAAACCAACTCTGCTTTAGTTCCAAACTCTGTCAACAGGCTAAATAAGAAATCATGTCCTTATCCATAAAACATACTTATATTGTCATCATCTCTTTAAAGATAGACTATCTTTTTATAATTTAAGTCACAAGGCAAAATCCAACATTTATGGAGTTCTTAAATTGACAAATTTTCATTTTATCTTTTAATCTTTGGCCTTCCTCATACATTAAAAACAAGCAAGTTCAAGAGATTGAAATATGATTAATATTACCATCACAGAGCTCAGGAAATAAAGACTCAGATTTAACCAGTGACCAATCCAGTTTTGAATCAATGGAACCAAAATTAAAGCAACAGTAAACCCCAGAGTCCTTGAAAACTTTTACGGTCTATTCTATTTTGATGGCTGATTCTGTTTAATGCCATTCAAACCCCTGTCCATCATTTGAAAGCAAGCTGCCAATGATTGGTATGCTGAAGGGTAGGTTTAGCTGAAGCCTATGGAAGAGGGCCCACATGGAAGCTTCCAACTGAAACATCTCACTCAGAGCTGACCCTCCCTGCAGAGGGCAGAAACCGGTCAACAGCACTGAGGGACTCTGCCGTGCTGACTTGCCAGTGAGACATGCTGCACTTTGCTGATTTCCAGGCCTGTCTTCCTCTCTCCTATCTTCTACTTCTCACTCCCAGGCTGGAGGAGAGGGGAGTCTGACCCTGCAGCGCTGCCAGTTCTGGCCGGCTTCCCATCTGTGTCACAGTGGTGTTGGCTTTGGTGCCAGGGTGGCTGGACTTGAGATCATCTTGGAGAAACTATTATTTCTTTTTAATAGTTGTTTGACCTTTGAAGCAAAGAGAAGGTTATTTTCTGGTTAGAGAGGCCTCAAGATTTCAATGGGAATTTTGGTTTGGGATATTTTTAATGCCCTACTCAGTTCCTTGGAATCAAAAGAGGCTAAGGCATTTTCAAAGAAATTTTTTACAACTTGGCTTGCCAGCTAGTGGGCCTACAGCTAAACTGAAGCTCTCCAAGTCATGCTAGTCTAAATAAGGCAGGGAAACAAGTCAGCTTCTGTTCTGTTGCATTAGCGAGGAACCCACACTCGAACAAGACAGGGGTGAGTGCACATTGCGTCACTCATACAAAAATATTGGGAAAGAGTTGCAGTCTTTAACCTTGTAAGGTTATTCGGAGTATGGTCTGCATGGGCAGCACACCCAGCTCCCAGTCAGAATGATCCCTGCCCCTAAGGGTGGTGGGGAAACCCCAAGATGAGCACTGATCTGTGCCATCAGTAGGATAGGCTTGTGTATACTGGGAAGCTATGATGTTCTTCTCAAACATCACTTCCCGTTGGCACCCAAATGTTTAGTTGGGTAAGTATATGGAAGCCCACCTTGTTCATCACAAGGGCTATGATGAAAACGATCCCTTTATCTGGAGAGTCTTTTACCCAAAACATTTGTCTTTTAAAAACACTTTATTGGGGTATAATTAATATACAGAGAATTACAAATATCCAGTACATACAATTTGATGGGTTTTATGTATGCAAAAGCCATAATCAAGGTGATAAGCACATAAAGCACCTTCAAAATTTCCTCATTTCCCTTTGTTTTAATAGTAAGAACATTTGACATACAACTCATCCTTTTAGCAAATTGTGAACTTACTTGAAAGTACAGTTTTGTCTTATAATACTACGTTGATAGCTCTGTAGAGCTTATCCATCTCGTATCCTATCAGTTGAACTACTTCCTGCTTCTTCACCTGATGGTCCCTGGAAAACACTATTGCATTCTCTGTTTCTGTGAATCTGACCATCACCAGTTCTTCACGTAAGAGGAACCAGCAGTTTTTGATCTTCTGTGATTGGCTTACCCAGTCATTTTTTCACTCAATCAACAAATGTAAGACTATTCTATCTGACCATGACTGGGTATGAATAAGTCAGTTGCTTGCTCAAGGAATTAGTTATATAATGGGGAGACAGATTAGTTACAAGTGGAAACAAGTTACAAGACACAGACACAGAACACTAAAAGGGAAGAGTAAGCCCAGGGACACCAAGCCACTCATGTCATGTCAGGCTAACACAAAAAACAGGAAGTCTACCGAAGTCCAACTCAAGAGTTACTGAATAAGATGAGAAAGATAATTAAATCCACCATCTACAGAACATCCTTTATATTCAAGGTCTTTGGTATACACAGCCAAAGAACTTGGAAACTGATAATTCAAAATCTTGATCAAGTTTCAGAATAAGTACTGTCAGAGCTGGGACTTGGAAACCCTCTCACTAGTGGTGCTGCATGTTAAGGTCAGTTCTTGATCAATATATCAATGTTTTATGACTACCCACTCCTTCCCATACTTCATTCCAATGTCACTTGGTCATCAACCCAGGGAACAGTCTCTTGACGTATTCTGCTACCTTTGCAGTTATGTTCACCACTTTTTATCATATCAACTTTAAAATGCCCTTTTATTCACATTTTTAAGTCTCTGACAATGCATCCAAACATCCATAGGACAGCAGAGCTTAACAAATTGTAAACTTACTTGAAAGTACAGTTTTGTCTATTGTAATACTATGTGTAGGGGCAAATAACAAGAGGAAAAAGAGTGTGATAGTAATAAAGAAAAAAGGAAACACACATATATGGGGGGAAGGGGAAAAATAAGAATCAAGTCATGTCATGTTCTGGTACAAACTCAGTGTTGAATGCGATGATGTGTATTCATAATGTACCAACAAAGATTTGAAGTTAAAAATAAAAAATACTATGTTGATATACCATTTTTATACACAAAAGCAGCAATTATCTCTGAAATGATAGCTCTTGAAATTCCTCAATATTGTACCATTTTACTTATGTTATATTGTTTATTTTCTCTCCGTCCTTAGTAGACTAGGAACTCTGAGAAGATGTGGCTTTTGTCCACTTTTTCACTTTTGTATCTACCATCACTTTTTGAATAAATTAATGACTACATAGTTAAGGAGTCCCCGCTATGTTTTGCAAGCTGTATGAAGTGCTGGATAAGAGTGAGGAATAAAATAGACATTATTCTTGCTTTCCTGGGGAAAAGCAAATTAGACAAGCAACTATATACATAAACAAATGTGTGACTTATGTGAGAAGGTTGAAAGGTGATAAGGTATTCAATGTGCTATCAGGTGAAAGCATGTGGCTGAGATAGTCTCCAAATTTAGGTTGAAGTTCTCTAAAGAAATGGCATCAGAGTTGACAGCAGAGGACAAAGACAATAAATCGAGGAATCTAGACTGTTATGCTCTCTGGCACATGCAAGAGCCAGTTTTGATCATCTAGGTCCAAAACACATTCTGTTCCAACGATGTACGGTGCTTGATTTGCACAGCCTTTTATTGGTACTCTCTGGACTCCTGTAGCCCATACACATTGATTCCCTTCTAAAACAGGAAGAATCTAGGAGCGGGAGGTAGTTGGCCTGGGGGATCATTTAGACTTCCTCCTCCTTTACAAGGAAGTTGCATCAATTCTCCAGTCCAGTATCTTTACTTGTACCTTGAACTTTAACATCTTAATGCCATAATGAACAGTTCTTTTTCACAGAACTTCTTGAAAAGCCACTGTGTGCTAAAAGCTAAATTTTCTGCTGAGGATGAGAGAAATCAAGATAAAAAGGCACAATCTTTTCAATTAAAGTGTTGTCCCTCTTGAGAAGATGGTAGTTTGACTGTTTCAACATAATTCAGCACAGAATCTCCTTGCCTCTGAGCTTCGGACTACTATTGTTATCTTTCAGAGTCAGTCTCAAATTATCACCCCTTTCTCCAGCAAAAGCAACGGAATCTGCTACCTCCAACTTGTGGTACCCAGGGGTCAGATCAACAGATGCTGTTGCATTGGATTTTAGAGCTCATGAATGTGACGTAGGTCTGAAAATCTATGTCCCTTTAAAAAAATAGTTATATGCCAAAATCCCACCTGGGCTGGGGCAGCGTGGGTGATGAAGGGAGGATCAGAGAGTCTGTTGGAGGTGACATCGTACAGCACTGATGTCCGGACTGAACTCCGAAGGGTCATGTGGGTGGATGTGGATGTCTTCCACTGAAAAACACAAGCTGCCCACTCGAGGTGGACTTAGTACACGCAATCACAATTTCACCCACTATAAAGGGCAGAGGCAGGGAAATCCCAAGTACAGGTGGAATTTCCAAGGCTCAAAATGTCCCTGAAGATTCAGGTTCTTTCCCCTCTCTGCTGTTCCTCTGAAAACATAAGGTATTTTTCTTAAGATTTTCACTCATGGTGGCAAGACAGCTATCAAATCTTTTGGCCTAGTATTTTTATACAACTCTCTAAAAATAATCAAATAACTTTTCTCAAAATTATCTTTCCCAAAGGGAAATATTGTCCAGAACCCATATTTCCCCCTTTCACTCCAGTGTCAGCAGATTTCTCTTCAGCTGCTTGTGCTGATGGTTGTAATTGGGCCACATGTCTGTACTTCGAATGCAGAAGGGCTGTGAGAGTGTGTGCTTGGCATCCTCTGTCTCCGCATTGCTTGATAGTGTTCTCTTTCTAGGAAGAAGCGTATATGTGAGAGACAGGAGGGACAGATGGAGTGAGTGAGGGGTCCAACACTGCCTTTCCAAACAGGAAAGGATGGAATGGGGAGGTGTCCATGGATCTCACGCTCAGAACCTGGCCCAGAGCTTTGCTGTTTGTATCATAAGCATGTAATTGATCTTTGCAGATGGTGAAGTCATTGTAACAGAAATGGAAAATTAATAGCAGGTCAAGCAAATGAGTAGTGAAATCTGCTGGTCTTTCGGGCCGTGAACACAGTGTTAAAATTTTTGTCACTCAAATGGGAGTCTGTTCTAGTGGGTGGTCAGGTTGAAATACTAATTCAACTCCGGTAGAGCCCTTGGTGTATTTTTTCAGCCATGTATAATTTGGCAGCAGTTAACATAATCTAAAAATAAATTAGGGAGAAAGCTGAGTTAAATGGAAGTTAAGAGGGAAGTTAAGTGGAAATCTTTCGTGTTTAGGAAATGCAAGTTTACCCGAAAGGCCATGTGTGAGGTTTTGATGCAAACAACAGAAAGTAAGATGATCCCAGGAAATGGAAACATCTTGTCCATCCTAATAAAGCACTTACTGTTGGTTGACTACATGGAAACTCACAACAAGAAGGCAAGAGAGGAAACTGAATTAGTTTATTTTTAAAACCTACTATCTACACAAGCAGACATTAATTTAAAAAATAAAAAAGCTTTGGGGCCGGGGATTTAGCTCAGTGGTTCTGGAACCTGTCTTGCAAGTGCAAGGACCTGGGTTCAATCCTCGTTAACCACACACAATACTGGGAGTGGAGACTCACGCCCAGCAGCAACCAGTACCACATACCACAGTGCCGGGCGTGGTGGCTCACACCTGTAATCCCAGCACTCGGGAGGCAGAGGCAGGACGATTGCTGTGATGTGAGTTGGAGGCTGAGCTCAGGGCCAGCATGAACTACAAAGTGAGACCCTGTCTCAAAAAAACCTAAAAAAATAAAATAAAATAAAAAGCTTCATTTGCCTTTTTCACAGCTACAAACAAAACAGGAAGCCATGAGGTGGTGTTCTGACTATAACAATGACATCGGAAAAAATATCAGATTCGCTCGAAGATGAAACAGGTCAATGTTTAGAAGGGGTGTATCATTTGAAATGATTTGTATGAAGTAACTCAGGGAGATTTTGAAATCCGTATGAACTTATCACAGGATGCTTATCCTCCAAAATGGCTTTTCTCTGTCTCCTTTTGATCCTGGCAAGGTCATGCACAGAACAATAAAAGCTTTACTGGAAGAAAGAGTAACCCGAGTGAGGAACACGGGGTTAGTTCCCACTCAACTCGGATGAGATTGCTCCGTTTTTTAAATGATTGGCATGATTTACCTCCAATCACAATATGCTCCCGGTAGTTTCTTCATCTATAGTTTTGTTTTTTTGTCTGCACCCCTCCTTGCCTTTCTTCTTGTGTGTCCGAGAGCACAACACACACAACAAAGAAGCCAAGAAGGACCAGAGTCAGCTCAGTGACAGATGTTCCCGCACTACCGTGCCTGCTGCCCCGCGTCCAGGCAGGCGTCATGCTTCCTCCCAGAACAGGCTCACAGTCTTTGGTGGAGCCCTTACACTGTCTTACTGACCAATTACCTAGAGCCACATGGAGTCCTCAGTTCCCTGCAAACTTGTGAAGGCCGCAATGTAGTCACGTGCTTCTTTCTTTAAGGAGACCTGGTGCATCGGGGTCTACGCAGTAACCGAGGGCACTTTGACTCATGCTCAGAGTCTGCTGCTGGGCTTGGGACATCCAATCAGAATCTTGAAGACAGAATCTGGCAACACTTACTTGAAGGATTTTGGTGGCCACATCTGGTTTGGAAGCATTGGCTTATTGGAGCTCATAAATTTTTCATAAAAAAGGAAGTCAAAGGCTGTACAGACATCTATTGCCTTTGAATGATACCATATTTCACAATCTGGTAACCTTGAATATTGGCATTACATGTCATGTCAGTTCAGAGGTCAACTTTTTGGCTTTAGGTCTCTGCTCTGTGAAAACACATGAATCAAATTAGGCAGCCCCTCCTTGCCTCCATTTACCTCTTATACCATGAGTATAATAATGTCTTCAATAATTTTGAGATTAAATTAAATCATATATTGAAGACCAAGTTCTCATAAAATATTTGCTGACACATCGATACAAATTAATCACCCAAATAATATCAATATTAGTTCTAGCTCCTCAGAGTCTCAAATTAGAAGTACAATAGTATCTTGGATTTTAAAATAGAGATAAATGAGTGGTTATAAACAAAGGCATCGGATTAGTAGATAGATCATTAAAATTAGATATTTTAAAGTTCTTAATACTATAAATGTTGCATCCATATTTTAACATAAATAATTATGCTGGCATTGAGCTAGACAGTGTTGTCACTGATGTCATTAGTAAAACCCTAAGATGTCATGAAATGACATCTAGGAATTTCTAGCTTAGATAGATAAGAGTGGCACCATTTTGTGCAAGGTATAAACATCAGGGTTAGATTAGAATATTAAGCGTGTATTTGTAGGAGGAAGGCAGAAAGGCCAGTCAGTAGAAAGAAATGCAAAATTGGAAGCAGACATTGGAATGGTGGGGCCATGGGCCGAGAAGTCACAGTGTGCTCTAGACACCAGCAGAAGCAAGCGATGGATTCTCCAGTGGAAATTCCAGAGGGTTCCATCCCCGTGATGCTGATTTTAGTCCCATAATGCACATTTCAAAGTTGTGTTCTCCAGAACTGTACAGTAACCAATTCATGGTTTTAAGAACAGTAAATGGGGGTAATATGTCACAGCAACTAATACAGACTTCATAAATCATCAAGGTCAGTTTATTTATTTGATTAAATGAAAAGACCAAAGATCTTGGTCATTCACTTGTTCACAAGTCTGCCAAGCTTACACTGAACATGCAACCCTTCAATCCTTTCTGAAAGTTTACACCAAGACCTTGGAGATTACATTCTGGACTTGAGAGACTCCTTTTCAAAAGAAAGAGATTTGGAACTTTTGAGTTCTGATGGTAATGTGAATTCTGTACTGTATTCCTTCCATTGATTCCAAGGGTTGAGTAACTCATTTCTTTTATTTTTATTTTTGGACTATCTGGGTCTTTATAAAAAATTCCCTCACTTTTGAAAGTTGGCTCAAGTAGGTTTCTGTGGCTTTTTATTCTCTCCAGTAAACTGTTTAAAAATTCAGTGGATGGTGTCTCCTAATCAGTTGAAAGGTTTATGATGGTGCCGAGCCAGTCTTTGAGATTAGCCTTTTTCTCTAGAAAAAATATTCTGCTCCCATGGACATTCATTCCCTGAAGTCCTCACCTGCACAAGTTTAATGCACAAGCTCAATATTTGAGAATAGTTTGTAGTTCACTCAGTCTGTGTAGAGAGAAGAATATGAGCCTGACAATAAATTTACCACCTTCAAATGGCTGAGCTATAGAGAGTTCTTATGGAAATGGATAGGGTAGTTCTGTTATGAATACAAACTTTATAATAATTTCCCTGAAAATAATTATTTTCAAATAAGAAAACTATCTTTGCTGGTTCATTGTAACCACAGATATGGAAGAGGAGCTGGTAGATGTTAGTGCTTTAGACACGTAGCCACCACCTGCTCAGGGAATAAGTCATTCCAGTAATAGGGAAAGTTCAACTGAAGCGCCCAGGCACAGCCTGCAGACATGCAGCTCTGTCTGTAGGGCTGAAATGAACAATCCCAAACATGGCTGTTTGGCAACAGTGGAGGCTTCGCTCAGCCTTTTCTTACTGACCCAGCCAGTCTTTGAGAGTAGCAAGATGTGATAGGTTGGTAGAATGACTAGAGTTGAACCCTTATATTGAATCCAGATTTTGTTATTTAATTTCTTTGATCAGATCATTTATCAATATTATGCATCAAAATGCTGAACTTAGAAAAGGATTCATAAAGAAGGCACTGTGGCACTGAGTCCCAAATCACTTGAAATAAGTATTTACTGTTCTAAGACACTGATGCATTTGGGGGAAGTTTATGCCCAGAATATAAACTCATGATCTAGAAATGGCATGGAACCTGCTGACACAATGACCTGCCGGGCAGGGTGTGAAGCGAGTTCACACAGTGATTTATGTATGTCCATTCAGCAGTTTCCTGATCTCTGGGTGTTGTGCACAGTGATACTGCAGAAAGGGTGGCAGGCGAGTCCCTAACTTCATGGAGTGCGCAGATAATTATGAGATGGCTCCCTTTCTAAAAGTGCACAAAGCGATTACAAAAGCTTCAAGTCTTCATAGAAGTGAAACTGTGAACTCAAGCAGTCAAAATGAGTCCAAGGACAGAGAGGTGAAGAAGAATTCTTCATGTATAAGCGAACATAAGCTGATCAGTGTTATTCTGTACATACCTGAAAACATGATTCTTACCCACTGAGGCAATATGATGAATGCTTCTTCTATCTCTGGCTCTGTGTTTCTTTATATATACACACAATGTTCTTCCTCCTAATAGAACTCATGCCTCATTCATCCATATGAACTCATACTTTACTGGCTTCTTCTTGTCCTATTGGACTAAAACAAAACCAAGTGTCCACCATCTTAATTGATCATCATCTCTGTTGGTATGTTAGGTCTCCCTGATATGTTAGGTCTTACTCCCTTAAGGCAGTATTTTGCACATGCTCAGAAGCAACATATCCAAGAGCATTTAGTTTTATTCCCTTTCTGGAAATAAATGGCCTCAACTGATGCTTGCTGATGTTTCCCACCAAGTTTCTGGCTACTGGCCTTAGGTCTGTGCTGGAGCTTCATCTCACCAAGGTGGGAAAGTAGAAGTCCTTCCCACAGCCTCGCCTGCCCCACATGAGATGGAGCATTTGTGGTGCTGGACTTGGAGGACTGGGGAAGGATGCCCTTTCAGACTGAATCTAGCAGCCAGCAGGGTTAACCAGGTAGAGAAGCCTTGCCCTGCTGGCTGCCAATAAAAATGCCCAGGGCCTTTGGGAATGGAGCACTTCATGGGACTGCAGAAGGAAGGTTCTAAGGGACTTGGTGATGAGTGTCTCTTCCATGTCCAGGAGAACTCTGAAGTCAGGAACACAGTTTTCTCTATACTTGATGGTACTATAAACATGATTGTTGATGTGAATAATTAACTTAAAAATGTGTAACACTGAAAGATGCATTGCCACCAATCTCTCCAAAATACTCCTTCCAACTTCCAACATGCTTATCCCACTGCTCTTGCATTTCCCGAAGCAACTCTCAATTGCTCTTTCCTGAATGTCTTTATGATGTGTGATCAGAAATACAGGAAATCCTGCTGAACATGCACATATATGTGCATGCAAAAAGTGAACTACAGGTCCTGCTCATGCTCAAGTGGAGAAGATTGTTACAAGACCCAGATACAATGGATGCTTAAAACACTATGTGAATGTTTAACTTTTAAAATTTTATTACTGTAAAAGAGACATAGCCACTAATCCTGGAAATACTCCCTCTGATTTCAGACACACTTGCCCCACCACTCTTACCATTTTTGAAGGAGCTCTGGAAGCTGTCCTTTGTGGGTGTGTTCTCAGAGTGTGACTCCAGGAAGGCGAGTGTGCGACAGTCCTAGAGTGTCCTCATCTATCTCATTCACTGGGCCTGTGGCCAGGCGACTTTGGGATCTTTCCCAAGGTGAAAATGAAAATGACTATGAAAGGCAAAGGTTTTGAATCTTTTCAGGACATGTGTTTTTTGTATCTAAAGGTATAAAACAAAACAAAAAACTTCCAGAACAGCTTCAAAAAAATGGAAAGAAGGAAGGGATAAGTACATTCAAAGAGAAAGAGCTTGAGGGGAGTTAATAGCAATGTGTCTTTCACCGCAATAATTTTAAAAACTTAAATACAAAATACGCTATTTTTTCCATCATACCTTGCATATCGCATAGCCAGCCTTTTCCTTACATTATGTTTTCCTCTAATGTAATCTTTCCAGAGGTCTTTCTAGGCAATTCTGCATTTGTCTCCTTATTTTCATTCTCAGTATTGTTTTTAACCACATAAAGTATTATGTACCACTCCTGATCATCTATTTTTCACCAGTGAAAGGAAAGCTCCGCAAAGCAAAGGCTGTCTATTTTGTTCCTGTAATGCATGTGACCTAAATGAAGGGGGAGTTTATTAGGACAAATGCAAGAATCACACCGGTCAGAAAGGGAGCATGGAGCTCTCTTCTGATTGTTGTGCTGCTGTCATCCAAAAGACACTGGAGACGTGTGCTCTGACTACTCGAGAGAGGTGCACCCCCTTCGACTCAAATGAGAATTCTTCCAAGGACATGCAGTTCCCTGTCTTATAGAGCAACTTTCTAACACTGAACTGGTTTTGTAACTGCCTTATTCCCCACACCAGCTGGGAACAAAAGCCTGTTGAGCACGGAGGTTTTGATCATTCTCACTGCTTTGAGCATCTCCCTTGGCAATTAGCAAAATAACACTCCTGCTTATGAGGCACCGTCACAGCCTATTTAAATTTATGTAAAGTGGTCACATGTATATTACAGGCCTAAAAAGCCAAGGGTCTGACTCTACTGGTCTCTCTAGTGTCGATAGTGGATAGGGATACACAGTAACAGGAGAGAGTGCTCTGTGCTGTTCTTTCCCTGAAGAAGCAGAAGCTATGATAAACACATCTGGAAGTCATTCGTCACTGTTCTCTTGTATTGCATAGAGGCAGACATAGGTTGAAAATGTTGTGATTCAAGTTCATATTTGTTTACAAAATGTAATTGCAGATCCTAGAATTAACCTAATGAGCTTCAAGTTTATAGCCTGTTGTGGGAAGGAAAAAAGAAACATTTCTGTTGCATTAGCTATAAAGTTTACTTTTAATGGAAAGATTTTCATAGATGAACTCCAGCAACATAAAGAAAAGTGATACAGAAAAATTTCTTATAGTAGACTCATAGTAAGACTTAAACTGGCCAACTTCCATGCCCTTCAGGGTTCTAGAAATACAAACAGGAAGTTAACATTTCTGTAATAATAATGATTCTGTAATAAATGCTAAGGAGAAACAATAAAATAGAAGGTCATGGTGAAAGCAATTTATTTTTTATTAACATCTTAACACTCCATCAGAAGAGATTTTAAGATAAAAATGGAGCCAGAGTACAATTAGAATAGTACTTTTAATCAAAAGACTTATTTTCCATTTTGAAATAAGGTTTTCATCACATCCTATAGTAAGGCATAAACTTACATAGTATTTCTAAGTTCTATCAACTTGAAATCTGCTCTTTCATTTTGCAGATAACTTTTTCTGAGTAAGTCTGTTTATTTTTGGTACAAATATTCTATCTAAATATAAGGTATGTGATTCTTGGAATTACCTGTTCCATTATAGTTAGATAACGTATTCTTTGCTATTTGTAATGAATTCAGTGATTTGAAGAAAGCCAAATGAATTTTTTCAGATATCCTTCCTTATCATGCAGGGCGACAGATTGTCCTTTAGATGTGCACTTATCTCATACAGGCGAAGTTTTTCAGATATCCCGGTGGCTTGGATTCTCTCTCCTGTTACTGTATATATATCCCTGTCCACTACTGACACTAGCAGTGATTTCCTAAGGGAATTATTAGATACTCTGCCATTGTATAAGGAAGGAAAAACTGGATTCCAAGGAGATAATAATTCCAACACTCAGGTGGAGGAAAGATGACCAGGAGATGAAGGCCCTGTGTCAAAAGAAGGTATCGCAGAAGAGGGTGTCAACTCTAGACACCATGGATTTCTCATTGAAATCTTGAGCTGACCCAGCTTCCATGAACTTGTGTCTTTGTCAAACGATGTATTAAGTGGATAAATTAGCCAGTAGTATCAATACAAAGAATTTGGATTTATCTTATTGTATAAGAGCCCATTCTCATCAAATGTACTCTATGGTTTAAAGAATATATAACCAGTTTCTTTAAGGCATTGTAAATGCCTTTGTATCAGTTTCTAGGACTTCTACTCATTTAAAAGCATATTAATCACCAGATATGAGCCAAGTAAATTCTTGGATCCTCTTTATTCTGTCTTCTGTTTTCTTATATCACTATTGTTACTGAACTGTAATCATCGATGCAGGAAACAACACTTGTATTGAACCTTGAGTTGCCACCATGTACTTTGCAGCTTACAAGCAGTATGTGAAAAATACATCTTTTTAAACAGACACACAGCTCATCCTAGAAGGGGTCCTTACGGAGATTGACAAGAGGGGCTCACTATGTCAGGACTGATAGGACTGACTGAACCAGTCTCTCACTTTACAAGAATACAAGTCTGCAAACCAGAGGGATAGTAGAATGACGCCCCACTGACTACAGTTCAGATAAATTCCTAGAAAAGCCACTTTCCCAAAGATAACACGTGAGTGGTTAATGCCAGCAGCGCGTGCAGTCTTAAGTGCTGTGATTGCGCTGTGCTCGGCCTCGCAGCCCTTGTGTAAAGAATCCTGTCAATGGAATGCTGCCCTCTTATGGTTCCACAAATCCATCCAGAGCCAAACGGACCGTTTCCATCTCTTTTTGAGGTAACTAATGAAAAGATTTAAGAACCAGAGGGACACTGAAGACTTATTGCACATCTTTATTGTACAGATTACCGAATAGAGATGTATGCCAGAAACTCATTCTAAGTCCACATAGGAAGACAGCATGGAGTAAGGGGAGAACCCAGCCCACTGCTCCTTTCACTGTAATGCATTCTGGAATATAGCCTTAACTTCTGCTTCGTAATTCAGAATTTCACAGGAGATCACAACACATATACTTTATCTACAGGAGTTGCAATAAGATAATTCTATCACATTAGTGTCAGAACCCTCCATTAGATTTCTTCATTTCCTTATACTGGAGAAAGACTGAGATCTTAAACTCTAACTCCAAAAGGCCTTAAATATTAAACGCAATTTTTTTTTTTTTTTTGAGACGTGGTCTGGCTTTGTAGTGCAGGCTGGCCCCTAGCTCGACCTCAAACTCACATAAACTCAAAAATTTAAATCCAATATCCAGGACATTTTTATGGATGTTCTCTTAAAATAATTCTTCTTCACTTTTATCATTTGAAGAATCACAAAGTTAGTTAAGTACTTATCCAATATATGCTATATCAACAGTGATAGTGTCTGATGAAAGAAGAAACACACAAAGCCACACTGGCTTTATTGAAGTTACTTTCCTTGTTAGGTGAAAACAGAGGAGATTTTCTTGTTTATTATGCTAGGTTAAAAAGGCCACTTCTGATTGGTTGCTGTCAATCTCCTGTTTTTTGGAAAACTAGTCAGTTACATGGCAGTTGGCATGAGTGACTTCATTCAAGAGTGGTTTAGACTCTTAGCCCGGGGGTAGAAACTCTGTCAAAATTAGTAGCCTCTGTAACATCAAGAAGTTGCTCCTTATTTCTTTTGATAGAGGGAGGTAGGTGTATCTCATTGGTTTAGTCACTCGTAACACTCAGTTGAGAAAGTTCTACTATTATTGACTCAAATATTTAAACTTTAATTGTAATAAGTCCAAAATAATTTCATTATTTAGACTTAGAGTTATAAAGTATGATAAAAGTAGAGTGAATGCTTAAAATATTTTAATGCTTAAAATTTTTAAAATTAGTACACTAAAATATACATGACCATCAATCCCTGAAAAATACACTGCTTCACTTTGAGTATACTTATGCCACTATTCTTATAACTTTCCAAAGCAGTTCTAGAAGTTCCTTTTTATGTTTTTAGTTACTCTATCATGGTTACCTCTGTGTCCTTAATTGATTCAAAACATTTACCTTTCATGGTCGTTTTGCCTTTTGGAAAGACCCAGAAGTTACACAGTGCTAGATCCAGTGGATAAGGTGAATGAAGTCACACTGTAATGGTTTTACCAGCTTGCCTTTTGGACGAATGGTATGAGGCAGGATCATTGTGTTATATATAATCACACCTGATAAACACACTCATGGAGAAAGACTGCCAGAACTTCTTCAGAAAGTATCAAGAAAGACAGGATAAGAGCTCAATGTGAGAGGAAAAGGGATTATGGCAATATGTCTCCTACTATCATAATATTTTAGAAATCCAGTGTGCTACCCCTTGTGCAACAGAGCCAAACTGTAATAATATTTTAAATGAAAACATTCACCATATATTTTGATCACACCTAGTAGGCTCTACAAAGCCAGGTTTGGTTTAAGTTCCATCTTAAGGCAAGTAATGTTGATAATTTAAACTCTATACATAGACTTGGCCAGAATTTCAACATTTAAAGAGGAAAAAAATCTGTAGTTCATACTTTATGAAGGAAAATGTCTACCTGAAGACATTTTCTGTACCTGCTATATTTCTCCACCACAATCAGAAAGGTTAAGCAGTTGTCACTTGGATTTTAAAAATCTCTTCCAACATTTAGATTCACAAACTGAAAGGTCTGTAGACCCTTGTTAAAGAAGTCAGAGCATAAATTAAGCTCTGTAGCTATGTAATAAAGGAGTGACAGGGCTCACCTGAGCTCTCCTTGTTTCCATGCAGAAGTCGCAAGTCCAATTAATCAACGGAACAAACACTGTGACAAATAAACATGTCTCCAGTCTTGAAACAAATCATGAAACAAGTATTATGATTAAAGATAGTCGTAGAATACTGAGTACTGACTTCAGATTTGTGACCCTTCTACAGGGCAAGAGGAAAAGTGGGAGCAAAGAGGGGTCGTGTGCTGGTATAAACTTTCAGTGCCGAATGTGATCATAATGTATATATAAAATGTACTAGTAAAATCAATTTTTTAAAAAACTACAAATAAAAAATTTAATTGTTTTCCTGTGTTTGCCGTATTTCTCAATTTTAACTTATTTTATACTTTTAATACTTTTTCAGGTGCGATCAGGTGCATTTAGGGTGGTATGGCCACAGGCTTAATACTTTTTTAGGGTGGTATGGCCACAGGCTTAATACTTTTTTAGGGTGGTATGGCCACAGGCTTAATACTTTTTCGAATAGCACATCCATTTTTAGTCCTCATGGTTAACTTTAAATTTACAAATATGCAAGTTTTCTCTTAGATTTTTCTTTTTATTATTAGTGGCAAATTTTCACATTGATTAAAGGTAGGATAAAAAACATATGGGAAAGGGAAATGAGGGCTCTCCAGAGCAAATTTGGGCCAAGTAAAAAGGAATTTAAAAAGGAAAAACATGTCTTGTGGCACAGGGTAGGCTGCTGGCAAGAGCCAGGGTTAGCTCAGCTTTTTAATAAGTCACATTGCATGTTCTTCATCCTTGAGTAAAATGAAATGTTCTATAAAATTTTCTCTTTTTTTTCTTGGAATAATTCCATATCTAGGGAGCATTTGCAGTGATTTTTGAATTGGTTTCCATATTTAAAACTACAACCAAAGAAAAAAGTACAGTAGTCAGTTGCTAATTTAAAATATGCAAATGCTCTTGTTTTAAAAATCATTAAGACATGATTGGCTGCCAACAGCTCTGCAAAACTTGCCTTTCTCCATGATTGTACAATGATCACTAACTTTGATTTTGTAAGGGAGTCTGAGGAACCTCGAAATATTTCCTAGTCCCCATTGTACAGGAAATAAAGGGGAACAGTCTCTGAGCTTAGTGTCTGCTCACCTAGGGCAGCCCCTGAGGAGTCAGGGAGGTGATTCAGCAAGGGTTTACCAGGATGTGTCCTCTTTGCCACATACATCCTGAGACGCACATCCAGTGAATCAGAAGGGTAAACTGGAGACAAGCTCAAGTTCCCTTCTCCCTCTCCTGACCCCCAGATAGGTCATGCCTTTATCAGAAAACAAATAGGAGTATTAATTAAAAGACTTTGACATTATAAAATTATAAAAATTATAAAATCTTGAAAAACAGCAAGTCAAAGCTAAAAGCACAATCCCTCACTGACTTCAGCTGGAAGAATGTTCTTGGTTACTCTGAGCTGAGCTGGGAGGTGGCAGATAAGACTGCCAACAACACACTGACAGAAGGCTTCTGAGGAACCTCGAAATCTTCTGGCCCCTCAGCACACC
>PVIR01023237.1:0-27291 GCA_004026965.1 Petromus typicus | reverse complement strand
GCTCAAGTGCATTATAAGAACCTGCAGGACCCCACTTTTCCACCTTAAAAATTGCAAAAGTAACTTTGTTCTCAGATGAGAGCCTCAGAGCATCGTTTTCCAGCTTAGTGGTGGCCTAAGAAGTTGTTCCTGGAATTTAGCTCATAAGTCCTGGACTCCTATAACCAAGAGAAGAAATATTAGCTACTGCTCCAGCTAAGTGCAGATCCTAGCTCATCCACACAGTAATGGTTTTAGGTGCATGTAGAGAGTAAGGGTTGCAGGGTCAGAAATTTTTCCATCCAGATTTCAGAAGAAAGTTGGGGAGGCCAAACAATATGGTCCTGTGAGATGTGTGCGAAGCTGTGAGTGAGAAGTCAAAGGTGCAGTGGACAGCCCAGAAGTTTAGAGAAGCCAGAACCATAGATAATCTTAGGAAATTGCAAGGAGGGAGAAGTGTTGACCCAAGCGAGAAGCCATGGAAACAACAAGCATCCACCACCAACAGTGCCTTTGGAGTAGAACCTCCAAAGGCATTTGGAGCTCACAGCTCAACCTGCCACAGATTGCTGCAGATGCTGGGAGTGAAAGTCTCAGACTTATTGCTTTCCCTGCTGGATTTTGGATTTGCTTTGGCCCTATTCCTTTGTATCCTACTGTGTGTGACTTTTGGAGTGGAAATGTCTATCTTTTGCCATTGAATGTTGGAGGTGTTTTTATTGTCTCTTCATTTGTACAAGGGTTTGGAGCTAATAGATTTCCTTAAATCTCAGAGGAGATGTTAAACATGGACTGTTCAACAATGCTGAAACTCTTAGGAATTTGATAACTCCCAGAGTTTGACTAAATATCTTTTGTATAAAGTTATATGAATGAGTCTTTGGGGCCTCAGTAATGGAACTTTATGGGTTGTGTCTTAATTTCCCTTCAAAGTCTCAGGTGGTCATTAGGGGGGCTTTTTCTGAGGTGGCCAAATCTAAAGTATGTGGTTAATTCACAGTGAAATGCTAGATTCAGAGGTACTAAGATTAAGGGTATTATTGCTACCCTGCCCTAAGAAGTCTGGATGAGATAAAAAGGACAGAAAAATACTGTTAAGATCTCCTGTTGCTTTGCTACTGGCTGTCTGTTTCACTGCTTTGGAACCAGCCTATTAAGAACTAAAACTCTATGAACTATAAGCCAAATAAAATTATCCCCCTTTTAAACTTCTGTGTCATGAATTTTGTCTGAGCAAAGAGCAAGTAACTAAGACAATCATTAATACTTACTTCCAGGACTTGTGTTCTAATAAGATGAAACAGGAGAAATGGACAGATACTTATATGCCTATAAATTAAATATTAATCAAGAAATATAAAATTTCTAAACAAACCAGAGATAGTCGGTGAAATTGAAAATGTAGTTTTTTAAAAAAAAACCTATCATCAACAAAGAAAAGTCCAGGCCTGACCCATTTACTGCTGAATTTTACAAGAAATTTAGAGGAAAAACTAATGGTGTTCATTAATGATATTGAAAGGGAAGCAGTACTCCCAAATTCATTCTGGAAGCAAGCATTACTCTGATAGAAAAACCAGAGGAAGGTCCCACCAAAAAGAGAACTACAGGTCAATCTTCCTAAAGAACACAGATGCAAATTCTTCAATAAAAGGACTGGCAAACAGTGTATAGAGGATCATCAAGAAGATCAAATTGGATTTATCTCAGGGATACAAGGATGGCTCAATATATGAATTAAATAAATGTAATACACTTTATTAATAGATTCAAGGATAAAAAAATCTTATGATCATCTCAATAGATGTAGAAAATGCATTTAAGAAGGTCCAATACCCACTCATAATTTTTTAAAAACCTACAGGAAAAAACCCAACAGAAAATCTAAACAGATGGTCCTCATCTCAACTTGATAAAACTATCAGGTTGACAAATCAACAGGCAACATCATACTAAATGGATAAAAGCTGAAAGTTTTCATTTTAAAATCAAAAACAAAAAAAGGTGTTCATTATCACCCATCTTATTCAATATAGTTCTGGAAACATTATCCAGAACAATTAAGAGTAAAAAAGGAATAAAGATAGTAAAGGAAGAAGTTAAACTGTCATTATTTGCAGATGACATGATACTCTACATAGAAGACCCCAAAAGTTCCATAAAAAGACTTTTAGACTTAATAACCAAATTAAGTAGAGTATCTGGATACACTGTCATCCCTCAAATATCAATAGCCTTCCATACATGAATAACAAACTGAAAGAGAAATTAGGGAAATAATACCTTCACAATAGCATACAAAAAATTAAATATCTAAAATCAATCTAATGAAGAAAGTAAAATACCTCTACATTAAAAACTATAGAACTCTAAAAAAGAAGATTGAAGCAGATATCAGAAAATAGAAAGAAATACCTTGTTCTTCAGTGGGAAGAACTAATATGATGAAAATGGCCATACTCCTAAAATTATTACACAAATTTAATGCAATCCCAATAAAAATTTTACCAGTATATCTCACTTAACAAGAGAAAAATAATCCCGAAATTAACTTGGAACCAGAAGACACCTTGACTAGTAAATCTAATTCTGGGTACCAAAGTCAAAATAGGAGCATCAAAATCCCTGGCTTGAAATTATATGGCAAGGCTACCTTGATAAAAATAGGATGGTGCTGCGAAAGACAACAGACTTGAGCATCACTACAATAGATTAGAAGGTCCCAAAACAACTCCAAACACACTCAGCCACCTTATTTTTGAACTAAGGGCCAAATACCTTCCCTTAAAGAAAGAAAGATTCTTTAATAAATCATGCTAGAAAAACTGGTTTTCCACTTACTAAAGATTAAAATTAGACCTACACATTTCACCATGTACTAAACTAAAATCAAAATAAATCAAAGTTCTAAACATCAAAACAGAAACACTTAATCTACCAAAAAATAAGCGAAGTAAAACTCTTGAAGACATTGGTGTACACAAAGACCTTATGAATAAAACTTTGATCACAGAAGAACCATTACAAAGAATCAACAAGTGGGATCTCATTAAAAAGCTTTTACACAGCAAAGGAACCATCAACAGTGAAGAGCTAACTCACAGTGTGAGGAAAAAATCTTGCCAGTTCTTCTTCAGACAAAACACTACTATCTAGAATATATGAAGAAATCAAAATATCAAACCCCTAAATTTAAAATGCAATCCAAAAATGGGCATCTGAGATGAATAGACACTTCTCAAGTGAAGAATTAGAAACAACAAATAAATATATTTTTAAAATGTTCAATGTCACTAGTCATTTGTGAGATGTAAATGAAAACAGTGCTGAAATTGCATTTCAGTCCAGAAAGAATGGCCATTATTAAGAAATCAATAACAATGAATGGTAGCAGGGCTGTGAGGAAAAGAAACCCTTCTCCACTGTCGGTAGGAGTGTAGACTACTGCAACCACTAGGGAAATCAGGGTGGAGATGCCTCAAAAAACTAAAAGTAGAGGTTTTATTTGACTGAGCTATTCCTCTTCTTGGTATCTTCCTGAAAAAATTAAAAGGATCATACCGCAGTCATATATGCACACCCATGTTTATGGCAGCACAGTTTGTAATAGCTAAATCTTAGAAACAGCCCAAAAGCTTATCAACCAATGAATGGCCAAAGAAGATATGATTTTATATTTTTGTATAGTGAAGTACTATTCTGTCCTAAAGAAGAATGACCTTCAGAGATTTCTAGCTAAATGGATGGACCTGAGACCATATTCTTAAGTGAAATAAATCAAATATACATGTTTAAATATCATATTGTTTCTGTGACAAGAGAAATGAAATGTGGAAATTAAGTCTAAAATGTATAATGGATATTGGGAAATACAAAGAAAATGTAAAATGAAATAGGGAACAAGGGAGAGGGAGGAGGCAAGGAAAAATGGGACAAGAATAAAAGAGAATTGAAATAAAGCTTTTGTATATGAAGAGGGAAGGTGAGGCAAATGGGGGGAAAGAAGCAAGAATTATCATGTACAGTACAAATTCCCTATGATGAAAGCTATGACTACATATAACTTAAACATACCAATATATTTTGCTCCCCCCAAAAAGACAAAAAAATGGAAAGAAAATGGAAAAAATGCTCTTCTGATACTAATTAAGAGGAAAATGTAGTAGCTGTATTATTTAAAACATAATAGACTTCAGAGGAAGGAAAATTATTAAGGAAAGATTACTTAATAAAAAAGGCATTTGATTTCTAAAAAATAGCAATATTAAATGTGTGTACATGAAAGAGCATCAAGATATGCAAATAAACACTGGCAGATGTGAAATGAAAAGCAGTCAAATTGACTGCAGTGTTGATAATTTTATCAATAACAGATAATCAGGTGGGAAAATACTAAAGGTATATTCAAATGACACCATTAATTAATTTAATCTATTGACATTTATAGGAAATTTCACCAATCAACAGCAAAATATACCTTTTCGTGAAGCTAATAGCATACCTTGATAGGCCGTATTCTGGGTTATAAAAATCATCTAAACAACTCAAAATAATAGAAATCATATAAATTATATTCTTATATGTGAAGAGAAAATAAGTTAAAATTCAATAGCAGAAAGATTGGTAGAAAACCCCCAAACTCTTAAAAATTAAATAGCACATCTCTAAATAGCACTAAATAGGAAGTAAAAATTTAGAAATATAAAAGAAAGTTTAAATATTTTAACTAAATGAAAAACACAACTTATCAAAGCAGCTAGTATAATAATCAAGGGAAATTAAACTCCATTAAATGAAAATGTTCAAAGAAATGTCCAATATCAATTATCAAAGCTTCCACTGTAGAAATTAAGGAGAGATAGGGTGTAGGTCATTGACAGAGAACTTTTCTGGCACGTACAAAGCCCTGGGTTCAAGGCAAGAGAGAAAGAAAGAAATGAAGGAAGAGTGAGAAAATTAACCTTAAATAATCAGAAGAATGAAATAATTAGAAAATAAACAAGAAAATGAAAATAGGCAAAGAGCTGAATAACAGAAAGACCAAAAGATATATCTTTTCAAAATTTCAAGGACACTGAAAATCTTCTTGTAAACTAACCAAGAGATAAAAAGATAAGGCTTGGTTGTCTTGTTGGTGAGTCTTGATTATCAACCTGATTGGCTTGGGAAACCCCAAGGAAACTGTGAGTGTGACCTTGGGGATGACATCTGGTCCCTTGTCTCTTCCTCTTTGCCTCTTCTCTGTGCTCTACTTCCCAGGTGTCATAAGGTGAGCAGTTTGCTGCACCTTTTTTTTCTGCTAGGATATTCTCCATAAGTCAGCAGTGATAGAACAAGTTAACCATGGGACTGAGGCCTCTGAAAACCTGGGCCATAGTGAGCCTTTTTTCCCCTCCTTTAAATTATGTACATCAGTAGTTAGTCACAGTAACAAAAAAGCTAGTGCAGTTACTAATGTAAAAATAGAAGAGGATGACAATATGATCCCATAGATGACCGGGCACACTGCAAACAACTTTGAGCACACAAATGTGGTAACTTAGATAAAATGGACCAGTTCTCAGGAAGCAAAACTTAGCAAGTCCCACTCCAGGAGAAATGGAAATTTTTGTTATGGTTTGATCTACGATTTCCCCCCAACTCGTGTGTTCAGAGGTGAGGCTTCCAGAAGGTGATGATCATGGGGGCGCTGTACTCCTCAATGTATTTATCCACTGATGTCCTCTAGCTGAATGTGCTGGTAGGAAATGGGCCTTCAGAGGAGGAGGGACTCTGAGGTGTGACCTGAAAGGATGTATTTCTGTCCCTGCCCCCTCCCTTCCCTTCCTGCTTTCTGGCTTCCATTGTGTGGCTCTTGTCCACCATGCCCTTGTGCTATGTCCTTTCTGCCTTGGGCCCAGCTGATCCTCTGAAATGAGGAGCCCAAGGAAACCTTTCCTTCAAATTGTAGGAGTCTGGAATTAGGCCCAGTGACAGGAAAGTGACTAATAAAATGTATCATTCTATAGCTATTTAATTGATAATTAATCATCTTCAAACCCAGAAAATTTTATTGAAGCATTCTATCAAATATTAAAGAACTAATACATATTCTCTACAATCTCTCTCAGACAAGAGGGGAATAACACTTTCCAAATAATCTTTTGACTTCAGAATTACTCTAACTAAAAACCCAGCTAAACACATTATGAGAAAATTACAGAAGTTAATAAAGTATTAGTGAACTGAATCCATATATATATTCAGTCTGTTAACATTATATTATCATATATATATACCATATGTATGATAATATAACAGATATAATACTATAATAAATGATAATATTAACAGACTTAATGAATAATAAAAATATCAATAGAGAAAAAAATTCAACATAATTTAATACATATTCACAATTTTAAACAACTATCAGAAAATTAAAGATGAATAACTGATAATTTTGATCCTAATATAAAGGAAAAGCAAGGACTCCTCTCTCAGCTCATCAGTACTCAATTAATTTGGAAGTCTTGTCTTGTGTAATAAGCCAAGTAAAAGAAATAAAAAGGAAAAATGATTGAGTAAAACAAAACTGTAATTATTCTCTGATGATATTATTGTCCTAATAGAAAATCTACCAAAAAACCTCCAGTTAATAAGGAAGTGAAGCAGAACTGCAGAATACAAGGTCAAAAAGTTTAACTGTGAAGTTTAATTGCTTTCCATATATCAGTAATGAACAAATGGAATTTAAAATTAAAGGAAAATCATCTTTGATAATAGTAAAAAAAATAAGATACACAAGTGTAAACCTAAGAAAACAATAAAAGGAACCTAAACACAAACCCAAAGCCCTGTGGGAAATGAAAAGCAAGAAAGGATGAAACTTGCTGAATTAAACTTACACAAAATCTAAGTGACCATGAGGTTGGTAATGAGCTTTTAGATATAACCACAAAAATCTATATGTGAAATAACAGGTAAGTCATAATTTATTAAAACTTAAAACTTATGAAAAACAACTGACTGGGAGGAAATATTTAGAAGCATGCACCTGTATAGCACCTACTGTGTGGTTCTATGTGGTACTACAAAGCTAGATTCATGACAATACTCATTTGTCAAGACTCATGGAACTTATAATGCAAAGAATGAATGCAGATATGTGAAAGTATTTAGGAGCTGGGGTGCAGCTGAGTGAGAATGGATAATGGAAATAGAATTTAACTCTACACAACTGTAATGTATACTTCAGTAAAGGGGCTGGGGAAGTAACTTTAGAAATGAGTGGAGCCTTTAGGACAGCAGGTGAAAGAGATGGTTGTAAGTGCTGTAGTCTGGGTAGTACAAGTTAATTTTGGGACTACTATCCATATTGGAATTGAGTATATGCCAGTCTTCCTGCTGTTGGAATGGGAGATGACACAGAGAAAAGTTTGGATGATCTATGTGGTACTTGATTGGAAGTAAGCACATCATGAGGAAATAATGTCTAGCTTGGTGTGCCCCAGGTAGGTACATACAGGAGTATTCATAGATGATAGAAAGGTAGATAGACAGTTATGAGATCATGCATGCACATGAGTTCCTTTGCTACATAAGCTGAGAAGGCCATCAAGCAACCGTGATCCATTAGTAATAAGCACATATAGAGCCCAGATTTAGTCCTTACCATTCCTTTCCAATAAAAGAACTAAAGGTTCATTAGAGAAAAGACATAGTCTAAGACTGAAGAAGGAAAAACATAATGAGGACTCAGTGTGATACATGTTATGGTATTAAAAGCACTCAAAAACTATGACTCATAGAGTTAGAAGTATATAAATAGGGCAGGATCCCACTAATATAACATCCAATGTCCACAGATGAAATAATTTTACAAAAAAACAAATAACAATATAGAATTTTAACATAAAGTACATAACAAATGTCCATGACTCCATATTTCTGTAAGTAAATCATTCAATAAATGCAAAGGAGAATCAAATCTCTTGTCCAGAACCATTCTGAAAAAGTAGGTCCTCCCTGAAGTATGTGAAGTATGACTCTCCACCCTTAATACAGGCTGTGCACAGCGGCTTTCTTTCAAAGATGTATGAAAGAAATGAAAAAGTACTTTTACTTTTTACTGCAGGGAAACTTGACAGACGATTAGCCTGTGACCAACTTCAGTGTCAAGGGTGAGAGATCACGCTGCAAAATGGAGTCTAGATGTGATAGTGTCCTAAGGCTTCCAAAAGACAGAAGTAAACCCAAATTCAGTCACTTAAGGAGAAAAATTAAAGATATTGGAATTGCTTTGAATCTATATAGTAGTTTTAGTAGTACTGCAATTTTGACAATATTGATTCTTTCTACCCAAGAAAGGATGAATTTCCATTTTCTTATAACCTCTTCAATTTCTTTTTCCAGAAGGCTGTAGTTTTCAGAGAAGAGGTCTTTCACCTCCTTTGTTAATTGACTCCTAAATAGTTGTTCTTTTTTTTATGTTATTGTGAAATAAATTGTTTCCACGTTTTCTGTTGTTCCTGTATAGGAAGGCAACTGATTTTTGAGAGTTGACCTCATACCCAGATACTCTACTGAATCTGATGATTAAGTCTAGGTTTCTTTTGGCTGAGCTTTTGGGATCTTCAATATCATGTCATCAAAAATAATGTCAGTTTAATTTCTTCCTTTCTTATCTTTTTTCCTTTTATTTCTGTACCTTATCTAATTGCTGTGGCTAATGTTTCCAGACCTATATTAAACAGGAGTGGTGATAATGGGCATCCTTGTCTTCTCCCTGATCTTACTGTGAAATATTTCAGATTTTAATCAATGAGAATGATTATGGCTATGTGTCTTTTATAAACAAACAGCTTTTAATAGGTTGAGTTAAAGACCATCTATTCCAATTTTTTGTAGGTTTTAATCATGAATAAATGTTTGATTTTGTTGAATGCTTTTACTACATCTATTGGGATGATTGTATGTTTTTTGTCATTGACACTCTTAATACAGTATATTACATTTGTGTATTATGTATGTTGAACCATCTTTGCATCTCTAGGATGAATCTAATTTGGCCAAGTTGTATGATCTTCTTTATGAACATCTGTATTCTTTTCACTAGTATTTTATTAAAGATTTTTCCATCTAAGTTCATTAGGGATATTTGCCTGTAGTTCTCTTTTTTGATTGGGTCTTTCTCTGCTTTTGGGATCAAAGTAATTATTGCTTCCAGGGATGAATTTACAACTATTGGTCCCCTTTCAATTTCATTAAAGAATTTGAAAAGTAGTAGCATTAGCTCTTCCATAACTTTCTTGTAGAATTCAACAGTGAAACTATCAGGACCAGAATTTTTCTTTGTTGGTAGGTTTTTAATTACATTTTCACTTTCAGTAACTAATATTGGAGCGTTTAGAATTTTTATATCTTTTTCTCTCAACTTTGGTGGATCATATGTGTGTAGGAATTTGTCCATTTCTTCGGTGTTTTCCATCTTCTTGGAGTCTACTTTCTCAAAGAGTATTCCCTGTATTTCTGCTGGGTCTGCTGTGATCTACCTTTTTCATTCATAATTACATGGATTTATGCCTTCTCCATTTTTATAAGATTGGATAAGTATTTGTCTTATTGTTTATTCTTTCAAAGAACTTTTTGATTTACTGATATTTTTGTATCATTCTCTTAGTCTCCACAGAACTAATTTCTGCTCTGAGCCTTATGCTTTCCTCCCTTGTATGAGCTTTGGCTTTGTCTTGCTCTTTTTTTCTAGGAGGCTGAGGTTCAACATTAGGCTGTTTATTTGATGTCATTCTGTTTCCTAGTATGGACATTCACTGCTATGAATTTCCCTTGTAGAAACGCTTTCATTAATATGGAAACACTAAGCCTGCTGGAAGATAGGTTAGGCAGAATTCTTGGAAACATTGGTGTAGGGAAAGATTTTATGAATAAAACTTCAGTAGCATGGAGATTAGAAAAAGAATCAATGGCTGGAATCTCATTTTGTTAAAAATCTTCTGCACAGTGAGAGAAACCATTAGCAGCGTGAAGAGACAATGAACAACATGGGAAAAAGTTTTTTACTAGCTGTACTCAGACAAAAGATTACTATCTAGGCTATATAGAGTACTTTAAAACAGACCCCTCAAATTTAAAGACCCAATTTAAAAAATGACACCTGAAATGGAAAGATATCTTTCAGGTGAAGAAAAAATATTCAACATCACCGGTCATTTGAGAGATGAAGATGAAAACAACCCTAAAATTCTATCTCACTCCAGAAAGAATGGCTGCTCACAATAAATCAACCAATAGTAAATAGTAGCAAGGCTGTGGGGAGAAAGGAACACTTCTTCACTGTTTGTGGGAATCAGTGTGGAGATTCTTCAAAGAACTAGTATTAAATGTTCCATTTGATCCTCCTATTTCCCTGCTGAGTATATTCATGAAAGAATTAGAAGCAACATATGTGCACCCATGTGTACAGCAGCTCAGTTTGAAATAACTAAATCTTGGGGGCTTGGGATATAGCTCAGTTTTTCTAGCACCTGTCTTGCAAGCGCTAGGACCCAGGTTCGATCCCCAGTAACCACATAACAATACTGGGTGTGGAGACTCACCCCAGCAGCAACCAGTACCACATACCACGTGCCGACCATGGTGTCTCATGCCTGTAATCCAAGCGCTAGGGAGGCAGAGGCAGGAGGATTGCTGTGATGTGAGTTTGAGGCTAAGCTCAGGGCCAGCCTGAACTACAAAGTGAGACCCTGTCTCAAAAAAAACCTTTAAAAAAACCTAAATCTTGGAAACAGCCCAAAAGCCCATCATCTGGTGATTAGATAAAGAAAATATGGGGTTTTTATTTCCCATAACATGGAGTATTACTTGGCCCTAAAGAATGATAAATTAGAGACATTTATAAATAAATGAATGTACTCTGTGGCTACACTCATAAATGAAATAAATGGGGCACAGGTAAGAGAATCCCTGGGGGCAGAAGACTGGGGTGGGAGTGAGCTTGTAGCAAGTGAAGAGCAACAGAGAGATCAGACAAGCAATCAACTGTGCCAATGTGGTACACAAGGAAGGAGAGAGACTCACCTGTTTAAATTGCATGTAGCTCTAAAGTTGCATGTAGCTCTAAAGGGGAGGAATAGACTGAAAATGAATAGCAGATGCTCAACATGTCCCCTGCTAGAGGCAGTGATCACCTGTCACACTTTCTTTGAGTGATGCATCCTCAAAATCTCATTGATATCCAGGCCATGACTCACTTTCTCCTACAAGTCAGAGATGAGATAAGTTCCATTTATAATGTGATGGATTTCTTGAAGGAAGATGGAAATGATCAACCCAGTAGCTACCTGTCACCTATGAGTCCCTTTGGAGTGCTGAGGCATAAGATTTTGGCCCGAAGGAGAACTGGATGAGGTAGGAGCAGAGTTGCACACTGTGTATTCCAGCCAGAGTAGCAGTTGCCACAATCAAACCTGCCCAAAGTGACACTTCTCCAGGTATCACTCAGAGACACCAGAGACTCCAAAAAAGCAGATAGTGAGTGTCTCCTCAAAACTGTCCCCAGCCTCTATGTCTGGAGCTTCTCATCTGACCGTCTATCTTGGGTGTGTCTTCCTTCCTTTCTATGGCCAGAAATTCATGTTCATCTTCTTTTCCTTTTCTTTAACATGACAAATAAATCAATTCATTCCACTACAAAACACTACTGTAATGGAAGCATCACATCTACCTTTTAATTTGTATCCCAGACACTGATAAAATAGAACAAATTATATCAATTGCAATCTTGAGTGAGCCAGAGTTATAATTTATTGCACTTTTATATGAACCAAGAATGAAAGAGGTTGAAAACATTTCAGGGAAGTATAAAATGACAGATTAATTGTGGTATAATAAATACTAGTACCAGGTATCAAAAGCTTTCCTATTGATGTTAAATTGCTTTGTCCTAGGGAGGAAGTATATGTATAATCTAATGCCTATAGGGAAAGATATGTCGCTTTGCATAAAGCTCAACATCAGGGTTTTAGTTTCTCATTACTTCAATACTATAACCAATATCCACAAGTTAAAGAAAGAAATATTTATTTTATCTTTGTTTATACAAGTTTCAAATCATCTGGTTTCGAGGCAGGGCAGCATGACAGAGGGGCATTACAGAGCAGAAACAGTCCATGGCATGGTAAGCAGAAGGCAGAGAAATAGTAAGACTCTCTTTCGCTTTACATTTCATCTGAGCTCCAAGCCTATTGGTTTGTGCCATCCACAGGTAGGTAGGTCTTCTCTTCAGCAAATCCATTCAGCAGTGCCTAGAACGATGTCAAGCAGATCCGTGGACTAATCTACTTACCATACATCCATGATCCAGCTATCTCCAAAGAACTTTCACACTCTGCCCATATGTGGGGAACATCTCAATATGATAAACTGTAAATGTACTTAAACTACAAAAGAGATCCTATAAGTTGATACAAAAGTGTATGGGAAGATCCTTATGAAGCTGGAGCTCTTGAGCCATCAATTCTGATGAGGCTCTTTGCCAGGGGAAAAGGCTTCCCCAAACCAGAGAAACCCCAGTTCCTCCTTATCCAAGAGGACTATCTCTCTCTTTCCTAAAGATACTGCATGACCTCCTCATGAGACAATGCTGATTCTCTCCCAAACCACCTCCTTCAACCTCTTTGCTTTAAGACTCAGGTCCCAGTAAGCCTGTAAAGATAAGATGCAAAGTCAGACCCCCAAAGAGCTGTACTACCTACCAGAGTAACTACTTGATTTTTCTTTGTTTCTTTTTCATTCTTTCTTCCCTATGTATTTTACTGTTAATTGAATCCAATAAAACTGAGCTAAATACCAAGCTCTTTTTAAAAGTAATTTTTAAAATACATCTTTAAGTTACCCAAGATGGGCTCAAATTTGCAATCGTTCTGCCTTAGCCTGCCAGACTGGTAGGATTATGGGTATACAACACCACACTTGGCTCACCAATGGATTTTTCTGATAATATTGCAGAAATGTAGAAAGGTATATAGAAATGTTTATTGAGGATGTGGGGAAATGTTGTAAGGAATATAGCTAGAACATAAAATGTGGGCACTCTCAGCAGAATTTTACATGCACAGTGTGAGTGAACTTTCAGCATGAAACTTGAAAGAGACATTCAAATAACGCACTTTTCTGACTCTCAAATGCATGTCTTCTTCACGTACAAAATATATTCACTTAATCTCAATTAGAGCAAATGTTTTAATTTATCCTAACACCACCTCCAAGGTCCAAAGTCCACAGTTTCATTTAAATGAGGACATGCGTCAGACTGGAAAGATCATACATCATGAGAGAAATCCGTTTTGAAATACAAGCCTGTGAAATCAAAAAAATATGATATGCAAAAACAATTCTAAGCAACAAGGACATGGTCGGGGGGATTACAACCCCAAACTTGAAACTATACTATAAAGCCACTGTGATAAAAACTGCATGGTACTGGCAAATTAACAGACCTGAGGATCAATGGAGTCAACTAGAAGATCTAGAAACTACTCCAGATACACTGAGCCACCTCATCTTTGACAAAGGGGCCAAAAAATCCTCAATGGAGGAAAGATAGCCTCTTTAACAAATGGTGCTGGAAAAACTGGGCGTTAACTTGCCAAAAACTAAAGTTAGATCTAACTCTTTCACCATGTACCAAGCTAAAATCAAAGTGGATAAGAGACCTAAATATTAAAGCAGACACTCTAAACCTACCTAAAACAGGTTAGGTAAAACTCTTGAAGACACTGGCTTAGGAAAAGACTTCTTGAACAAAACCTCTATCGCTCAGGAATTGGAAGAAGAAATCAGCAAATGGGACATCATTCTTTTAAAAAGCTTCTGCATAGCAAAGGAAACCACTAAGAGAGCAAAAAGGCAACCAACAATGTAGGAAAAAAATCTTTACCAGCTATTCCTCAGACAAAGGGTTACTATCTAGAATATATAAAGAGCTTAAAAAATCAGCCCACCCAAATTTAATGACCCAATTCATAAATGAGCATCTGAAATGATCAGGCACTTTTCAGAAGAAATAAGAGCAGCTAAGAAGCATATGAAGAAATGCTCAACATCATTAGTCATTTGAGAGATGCAGATGAAAAGAACTGTGAGGTTTCATCTCACTCCACAAAGAATGGCTGCCATTTCAGAATTAGCCAGCAAGAAATGCTGATAAGGCTGTGGAGAAGAAGGAACCCTCCTCCACTGTTGGTGGGACTGTAGACTCGTACAACCCCTGTGGAGATCACTTTGGAGGTTCCTCAAAACCTAGGATTGGAGGTCCCATTTGACCTGGCCATTGCCTTGCTAGGTATATACAAACAAGAATTAAAAGACTCATATCACAGTGACATATGTGCAACCATGTTTATAGCAGCTCGGTTAGTGATTGCTAAATCTTAGAAACAACCCAATGTCCATCAACTGGAGACTGGATAAAAAAGCTGTAGTTCTTCTACAGAATGGAGTATTACTCTGCCATAAAAAGTGATGAGTTTGAATCATTTATACTTAAATGAACATACCTTGAGGATATCCTCATAAGTGAAATAAATAGGTCACAGATACGTAAATGTCACATTTTTTCTCTAGTATGAGAAAATGCAGATGTAAATGAGTTTTAGAATTGTATGATATATATTGTGAAATAGGGTGAAGGGGAAAAATAATTATATCATAACAAAAAAGAAAGGAAACAAAGTTTATGTATATAGGGGTGGGGGTGGTAGGGTGGGTAGGGCTATGGGGAAAAATGAGAATTAAGTTGTGTCTTACACTGGTAACTCTCGAATTTTCATTGTAGAGTGCAATCATGATATGTATATGTAATATACCAACAAAGATTTCAATTAAAAAATATGATATTCCCAGATATAATAGTGGAGCAGAAATTATATAGACATTACCACTTGAAGAGGAAGAAGTCAGAAAAGTATAAGTAATAACACACCTGCAATTAGTCTAAACCCAATAGGGAATATCATTCTAAGTCTTAAACTGGGAAAATAGTCTCCTTTGACTTCATGTCATAGTACCCATATAGGTTTTCTGGAGTAAATCTAACCAAAAGCTCTTTCAAGTTGGAATCTCACAGCTGCAGCTTCTCCAGGTTTACTTTTCCCTCTTCATGAGTCCAGGATATGACCTATTCAAATCTTTCCATTCTACTTACCCTGTAGTAATAAATTCATTGTTATGAATTCAAACTTCACCATAACTAATTAGAAGTCACACAGAGCTGGGACATGGTGACATGCACCTGTAATCCTAACTACATGGGAGGCTAAAGCAGCAGGATCACAAGGTTCAAGCCAATCTGGGAAATTTAGCAAGATTCTGTCAGAAAAATAAAGATGCTTTCAGAGGTGGAGAGGGGAGGACGCTGGGAATGTTACTCAGTAGTATAACAGGTACATGTGCCTGGGCTTGATCCCCAGTACTGCCACACTGGTGAATATTTTGATGATGAAATATTTCCCCCACCAGATATATTAATTCATCACTTTAAACTTCCGAGTTCCATAAAATCCTTGGCCACATGTATAAGAGAAGGTTCTGAGGAAAATAATCATTAAATTGAAGAAGGAAATTGTAGAATAGCATAAGCATATTAATGGACTGATCTGCCTTGGAATACATGATGGTGAAAGTCCACAATCTGGAAATTTCTGAGTAATAAAGTTGCCATCAAGGGGCAATGTGGCAACACAAGGACAAATGATGTTAAACAAGTTGCAGACACAAGTGCTGGAAGAGGTGGAAACATTTTTTGCTAGTATAGTTGAATGAGAAACAGCTGGAAAGTGACACTATTAGTGAAGTATGATCGGTGAAAAAGGCAGGAAATTGCACAGTGATTAACTGCAAGGAAACCCTGCACAGGTGCAACCAGTGATGGATTCAAAGTTCCAAGCCTGTCAAGGCTATTCTGATATATTCTGTAAGAGAAGCGACATCCACAGTATGATAGGACATGGTCAGGATTTTAGTTCCGATAAAGCCAGTACTATGAAGCCTACCACATAGAATTCATAGAACTCATAAAGACAAGATACAATTACTCAATAAGAGGTTAAACTGCAGGGAAATAGGGCTCTTATGGAAGAAGATGATGAACAGAACCTATATTACACAGGTGGAATAACACTGTTGGGGCACAAGCCCAGAAACGACAGATTGACCCATTTGCTGTGTGCAGCTGAGAACAAGCACCAGCCTGAAGATTCAGCCATTACTGCTGTACTGTTCCTAGACTCCTCCCTATTCAAGAAACAGAATGCGGAGAAGGCCAGGCCTGTAGTGTGGAGGGCCAGTTCAGAAGCTTGGGTCACAAGGCAACTGGTCACGGAATGGCTGCAGGAGATGTTTGTACTCACTGTTAAAAAATGTCTTTCTGGTGTCCAAACTGTCTGAAGGTGTCTTCTGATGGACAGGTCTCTACACACCCTCTAGCCCTGATGGATGTTATGGATGCTCAGTATGGCTTCAGAAAAGTCAAGTTACTCCTTCCAACATGATATCTCTTCTGCAGCCCACAGTGATCTGCAGCATCAAGAAGCTGTGCACAAGGCATGGTTTGTCAGGTGCTTTCGTGGCACTGAAGAGCTGTGCTTGACTGAAAGAGTAATAGGAGGAACATTTGGTGTTTTGTGGCACATCAAGCTCACTGACAAAGCCTGGGAAGAGGTCATGTGCTGGAACTTATACACATCTTGGGGGGAAATATGGTCAAAATGTGTCACTGGACATGGCTTTGAAGGGTCTTATGTATAGAGAACGGAGAAGATTATGTCCATGGGCAAGGGCAGGGGTCTGGCATTATACTATCTGTGTCACTGAGAAGATTCCACAAATGGATGAGGCCATGCCAAGTTTATCATTCTGTGTCTGGCTTATTTCACTTAACTTTGTGATTTTCAGGCCCATCCATGTTGCCACAATGATAGGATTTTATTGTATATGTATATATATATATATATATATATATATATATATATATATATATACACATACACACACATATATATATACATATATATATTTATATATATATGTATATATATATACATATATATAATGCTGGGCATAGTGATTCACACCCAGTATTATATACACTATTATATATACACTATCTTTTACCCATTCATCTGTTGATAAGCTAAGACTGACTCCACACCTTGGTAATTCTGAGTAATGGTGCATAAAAATAGGAACACAGGTGTCTTCTTGACATTCTGATGTCAGATTTGTTTTCTGCTGCTAAATCATCAGACTATAGGCTCTGTAAATTATAAGTAATATAAATTTATTGGACTCAGAGTTCTGCAAACTGAAAAATCTAAAATTTGGAGGCTATATTTGGTGAGGGATTTCTTTCTTTCTTTTTAAGTTTTTTGAGACAGGGTGTCACTTAGTAGTTCAGGCTGGTCCTGAACTGAGCCTTCAACTCAGCAATCTTCCTACCTCTGCTTCCCAAGTGCTGGGATTATAGATGTGAGCCACCATGCATACAACATGCATTGTGGTATGTGATACTGATTGCTGATGGGCATGAGTCACCATGCCCAGTATTGTTGTATGTGGCTGCCAGGGATTGAACCTAGGCTCTTGTGCTTGCAAGGCAGGAGCTGGAACCATTGAGCTAAATCCCCTGCCTGGTGAGGGATATCTACTGAGAGAGAGAGAGAGAGACAGACAGACAGAGATAGAGACAGAGACAGAGACAGAGACAGAGACAGATCAAATTTGTTTTTTATTGGAAGCATGCTCCCATAATCAGAATCTCAATGCATTCATGAGGATGGTATCTTGTGATCTAACCACTTCTTAATGGATTCATCTCAGTAAGTTTACACTGGCAGTTAAGTTTCAAAATGAATTTTGGAGAAAACATCCAAACCCTGGCAATGTGATTTTTCTAACAACAAAGGGTCCAGAAATCAAGGGATAAAAATGGAAGTGCATCATTCACCATCCCTGCAGTGAACCTATATCAAATATTTGTCTCCTATTTCCACAACTTAATGCTGTACTGTCCTAGAGGTCTTAATTTTAGAGAAATAAATGCTTCTACCATGGAATACAACACTGATTTCGTTGCACTGGCCATTTTGGGATACTCTGAAACAAAATGTAAAAAGTAGAATTTCTGTCCTTGATCCTGTGGATGAGGGAGAAACTGGAGTGCTATTACACAACAGGTAAGGGAGATTCTGTCTGCAAGAGGGCACAGTAAGTGATTCTTAATATTTCTACACATTGTGACTGAGTTCAACAGGAAACTACAACCAACCATTCCAAAAGAATTCCCAGTGCCCCATGTTCTGGAGAAATAAACATCACTAGATAAGGAAATAAAGCAAACTGAGGTGCTTGTGAAAAGCAAAGCAAATACAAGATAGGAAACAGGAAAACGTAGCTATACATACCAGCTAGAGGCACAGCTAGTTACACCAAGGAATAAAGCAAATATTATAAGTATTCCTTCTAATTTTGTGATGAAGTGTGTGCCTGTGTCTGGCTTCACCTCACAGCATCACATTTACCTGTAAACTCATCAGTGGACTAATCAGTCCACTGACAAGTACGATGCTCATGTGATCATCTTCCAGAAGCCCCTGAGGATCACATGAGACTTTGGGAAGACATCTAGACAGAAACATAACGTTGGTTGTGAAATCAGGACAGTACCAGTTTTCTATTTTTTAAATATTTTTCAAGATTGTTAATGATGTTCTTGATCTTATGCATTTCCACATGAATATTAAGCTCAGCTTGTTAATTTCTGCCAAAAATAATGAAACTTTGTGATTATGATTTTGGAAATATTTCTGTACTATTTTCACATGTTTTCCATGTTCACATTCTTGAACATGTGATAGCTTTCTATTTATTGAAATCTTTAGAGCGTTGAGTAACGTTTTACACTTTGGAGAGTATGATTATTGCAACTTATGTTCAATTCTTTGTAACTGTTT
This sequence comes from Petromus typicus, assembly GCA_004026965.1. NCBI lineage: Eukaryota > Metazoa > Chordata > Mammalia > Rodentia > Petromuridae > Petromus > Petromus typicus. The sequence goes on along the minus strand of PVIR01023237.1, from coordinate 8,305 downwards.
ATTTCTAATTATACTATAAATGAAATTCTTATCTTTTTGTTTTTTAAAATTTTTATTGGTACATTACATACACTCATCATAATTGCATTCCATAATGGCATTTATACCAGTATAAGACACAACTTAATTCTCATTTTTTCCCATAGCCCTACCCACCCTACTACCCCACTATATAAATAAAATTTCTTTCCTTACTTTTTTGTTATAATATAATCATTTTCTGCCCTTTACCCTATTTTACTTTGAAAATTTTCTATTTCACAATATATAACATACAATGCTAGGACTCATTTACATCTTTATTTTCTCATAACAGAGAAAAGATGCGATATGTACCTATCTGTGCCCTATTTATTTCACTTATGACGATATCCTCAAGGTATGTCCATTTAAGTAGAAATGATTCAAACTTATCATTTTTTATGGCAGAGTAATATGCCATTCTGTAGAAGAACCACAGCTTTTTTATCCAGTCTCCAGTTGATGGACACTTGGGTTGTTTCCAAGATGTAGCAATCACTAACCGAGCTGCTATAAACATGGTTGCACATATGTCACTGTGATATGAGTCTTTTAATTCTTGTGTGTATATACCTAGCAGACTGATGGTTGAGTCAAAAGGGACCTCCAATCCTAGCGTTTTGAGGAATCTCCAAAGTGATCTCCACAGGGGTTGTACAAGTCTACAGTCCCACCAACAGTGAAGAAGGTTTCCTTCTTCTCCACAGCCTCGCAAATGTTTGCCATTGGCTGAATCTGAAATGGCAGCCATTCTTTGTAGAGCGAGATGAACTCTCAGTGTTGCTCTCATTTGCATCTCTCCAATGACTAATGATGTTGAGCATTTCTTCATATGCTTCTTAGCTGCTCTTACTTCTTCCTCTGAAAAATATTTGCTCATTTCAGATGCCCATTTATGAATTCGGTCTTTAAATTTGGGTGGGCTGATTTTTTTAAGCTCTTTATATATTCTAGATAGTAACCCTTTGTCTGAGGAACAGCTGGTAAAGATGTTTTCCCACTTAGTTGGTTGCCTTTTTGCTCTGTTGTTGGTGGTTTCCTTTGCTGTGCAGAAGCTTTTTAAAAGAGTGATGTCCCATTTGCTGATTTCTTCTTCCAGTTCCTGAGCTATAGAGATTTTGTTCAAGAAGCCTTTCCCTAAGCCAATGTCTTCAAGAGTTTTACCTAACCTGTTTTACAGAAGGTTTAGAGTGTCTGTTTTAATATGTAGGTCTCTTATCCACTTTGATTTTAGCTTGGTACACGGTGAAAGAGTTAGATCTAATTTTAATGTTTGGCAAGTTAACGCCCAGTTTTTCCAGCACCATTTGTGAAAGAGGCTATCTTTCCTCCATTGAGGATTTTTGGTCCCTTTGTCAAAAATGAGGTGGCTCAGTGTATCTGGAGTGGTTTCTGGATCATCTAGTCAACTCCATTGATCCTCAGGTCTGTTACTTTGCCAGTACCATGAAGTTTTTGTCATGGTGGCTTTATAGTATAGCTTCAGGTTTGGAGTTGTAATACCTCCCACCATGTCCCTGTTGCTCAGAATTGCTTTGGCTATTCTGGGTCTTTTGTGGTTCCAGATGAAAGATTGGATTTTTTTCTCTATATCTGTGAAATACGCTGATGGGTTTTTAATCGGGATTGCGTTGAATGTGTAGAGTAGTTTTGGGAGTATAGCCATTTTGACAATATTGGTTCTTTCTACCCAGGAGCAAAGTATGTCTTTACATTTTTTGATATCATCTTCTATCTCCTTTCTCAGAGTGCTATACTTTTCAGAGTAGAGGTCTTTCACCTCCTTTGTTAGATTGATTCCTAGGTATTTTATTTTTGGAGGTGCTATTGTGAAGGGGACTGACCCACCAATTTCCATCTCAGTGGGTCTAGTGTTTGTGTATACGAAGGCTATTGATTTTTGAACGTTGGCCTTGTAACCAGCTACTTGGCTAAAATTGGTGATTAGGTCCAGCATTTTTTTAATTGAGTTTTTAGGATCCTCTAGGTACAGTATCATATCATCAGCAAATAATGACAATTTAACTTCTTTTCCAATCTTTATTCCTTTTATTTCTTTCTCTTGCCTAATTGCTATGGCTAATATTTCCATAACTATATTGAACAGAAGTGGTGAGAGAGGACACCCTTGTCTTGTTCCTGATCTTAGTGTAAAAGGTCGAAATTTTTTACCATTTAGTATGATACTGGCTGAAGGTTTCTCATAGATAGCTTTTATTTGTTTGAAATACAGACCATCTATTGCGATCTTCTGTAGAGTTTTGAACATAAATGGGTGTTGTATTTTGTCAAATGCTTTTTCTGCATCAATTGAGATGACCATATGATTTTTGTCCTTAAGCCTGTTAATATAGTGTATAACATTGATTGATTTATGTATGTTGAACCATCCTTGCATCCCTGGGATGAATTCAACTTGGTCAGGGTGTATAAACTTTTGATAATACTCTGTATTCTGTTTGCCAGTATATTATTGAGGATTTTTACATCAATGTTCATTAGAGATATTGGCCTGTAGTTCTCTTTTTTGGTTGGGTCTTTCTCTGCTTTTGGAATCAGGGTAATGGTTGCTTCCAGGAATGAGTTTGGGAGCACTGCTTCCTTTTCAATTTCATTGAACAGTTTCAGAAGTAGAGGCACTAACTCTTCTTTAAAAGTTTTATAGAATTCAGCAGTAAAACCGTCAGGTCCATGGCTTTCCTTTGTTGGCAAGTTTTGAATTACATTTCCAATTTCACAGATCATTATTGGGGCATTAACATTTCTATATCTTCCTTATTCAGCTTTGGGAGTTCATATGTGTCTAGAAATCTATCCATTTCTTCTACATTTTCCATTTTATTAAAGTATAAATTTTCCAAGTAGGTGTTTATTATGCTCTGGACTTCCTCTGCGTAGGTAGTAATTTCTCTGTTCTAATTCCTAATAGCATACATGTGTGCCTTTTCCTTCCTTTTTCTAATGAGACTGGCTAAGAGTCTATCAATTTTGTTTATCCTCTCAAGAATCAACTTTTTGATTCATTGATTTTTTGAACCATTCTTTTGGTTTCTATTGCATTATTTTCTGCCCTGATCCTTATAATTTCTTGCCTATTTTGAGCTTTGGGTTTGTTTTTCTCTTCTCTTTCTAGTCGCTTGAGGTTCAGCATTAAATTATTTATTTGAGCTTGCTCCATTTTCTGGATGTAGGTTTTCACTACTATGAATTTTCCTCATAGAACTGCTTTCACTGTGTCCCATAAATGTCTGTATGTTGTACTGGTGTTATCGTTTAATTGTAAGAACTGTTTAATTTCTTCTCTAATTTCTTCTGTGACCCATTGATTCGTCAGCAGAATGTTACACAGTTTCCATGAGTTTGTGTGGATCTTAGGCTTTCCTTTGCTATTCAGCTCCAATTTCAGTGCACTATGGTCCAACAGTATATGAGGGATAAATAACTTCAGTCTCTTTATGTTTGCTTAAACCTGTTCTATGAATGAGCACGTGGTCTATTTTGGAAAATGATCCATGAGCAGCTGAGAAGAATGTATATTCTGACTTTGTGCGGTAAAATACTCTGTAGGCATCTATTAAGTCCATTTGCTGAAGAGTCTGTTTGAGTTCAGGGATTTTCTTACTGGCCTTTTGTCCAGTCGATCCATCTCTTTGTGACAGTGGGGTATTGAGCTTCCCTACTATTATTTTATTGGAGTTTATCTCGTTTTTCAAGTCCGCTAATGTTTGTTTTATATAGTTGGGTGCATTAGAATTTGTAGCATAGATATTTAAGATTGTGATTTCTGTCTCTCGGATTTTTTCCTGAACTAAAAGATAGTGTCCATCTTTATCTCTCTTTATCAGTTTTGGCTTGAAGTCTATTCTGTCTGCAAATAAAATCATGACTCCTGCTTCCTTTCTGTTTCCTGTCACATGGGGTATTGTTTTCTATCCCTTTACTTTCAGTCAATGGGTTACTTTCTGAATTAGGTGTGTTTCTTGTATGCAGCAGATTGTAAGATCTTGCTTTTTGATCCACTCTGCCAGTCTGTATCTGTTAAATGGCGCATTGAGTCCATTGACATTAATGATTATGAGTGATATAGGAAAATTTATTGCTGCAATAGAATGAATTTGGCAGAAGACTGAATTTCACACCTAGTTTCAGACCTGTTTTCCTGTTCTTGCCTGTGTTATTCTACTTCTGCCCTTTCCCCATCAGTTTCTTGTTTTGTCCCATGGGTTGACTCGGTTAGGTCTCATGGATTTGCAACTTTCCTTATTTTTCTCCAAGATATTCTTTAAAATGTTTTGAAGCACAAGTTTCATATTTGTGAAGTTTTTCAGGTGTTCTTTGTCATGGAAGTATCAATTTTGTAGGATAGTTTTACAGGATACATGGGTCTGAGTTGGAAGTTGTTTTCCTTTAGGGCTTGGAAGATTTCACTCCAGGCTCTTCTTGCATTGAGTGTTGGAGTTGAGAAGTCCACCGTGATCCTGACGGGCTTCCCTTGGAATGTAATTGTTTTATTTTCTCTGGCTGATTTCAGTATTTCATTCTTTTTTTGGATATCTGGGACTTTTATGATGATATGCCTAGGTGTAGATTTTTTCATGTCACGCGCAAGTAGCGTTTTGTATGCTTCATGTATTTTTATGCCCAATTCTTTACCTTTTTCTGTGAAGTTTTTGGACATTATCTGTGTGGATAGCTTTTTGATGTCTTTAGCATTGTCTACTGCTTCCTCAGTGACTCCAATCAATCTTATGTTATTCTTCTTTGAATCATCTAGGAGCTGTTGGATTGACTTTTCATGATCGCTTGCTTTTTTCCATAGATTATGCCTTTTCAGTTCATTGGTTGAGATCCTGTCTTCTAGGTCTGAAATTCGGTCTTCTGCCAAATTCATTCTTTTGTGCAAACTTTCATTTTATTTTCTTTCTTAATTTCCTGGGCTTTTGCTTGTATGTTGAAAAGGTTCCATTGCTTTTGCTATCTTGGATTCTATCAACTCCATGATTTCCTCTTTAGCTTTATTAATCATCATGTTGACAGTGTCCAATATCTCTGCTTTTATCTCAGAGATCAGTTCTGATTTCTATTTTGCTAGATCTGCTTTGATTACCATTTCCGAGGACTCTGGAGACTGGCCTTCAAACTTCTGTATTTCCCTTCCCCCTGTGTTACCTTGAGGTAAGGATCTTTGTATCTGAGACTTTGAGTGTTTCCTCATCTCTGAGTTTTTGTCGTTCCTGTTTGTTTTGGCTTTGTACCTCCCCTGTTTTCTAGCCATGTTTGTTGCAACTTACTTTCCTCCTAATAATTAGTAACCTTAAAATATCAGTGTTTCTTGGGTTGTTCATTTCACTCTGTATTGGGGACTAAAGAAAAACTCCTAGTTCTGGCACACTATCAGAAGCACACAATCAATACTGTCAGAACACCCTCTCCCATCTGCTTTAGAGGCAAGAAGGCTCTGGTTTCTGCACTGCTACAATGGCGCTGCCTGAGCTTCCAATATGCCTGCCTTCTCACTAATACAGAGTCTCTGGGCTCACTTGTGCAGTCAGCCTGGAGGCCAGTAGGCTGTAGGTCCTGTGAAGCTGCAGTGGTACTGGCTGATGCTACAACAGGACCACCTACTCACCAGTACAAGCACATCACTGGATGTGCTTCTGCAGTTGACGTGGAGAAAGTCACACTCTGACCTACTATACTCAGTCCCTGAGCACTCTACCAACATTGGCCTGGAGGCCAGCAAGCTGCAACCCTGGCACAGATTCAATGGCACAGATGCCATTTCCAGAGTTGTCCGCTTCTAACCTCAGTCCCTGGGTGCTTTTTTGGAGTGGGCCTGGAGGCCAGTAAGCTCTAACCCTGGTTCAGATTCAGTTACTCAGTCGCCGTTTCCAGAGCTTCCCACTGCTAAACTCAGTCCCTGGTTGATATTCTGGTGTGGGCCTGGAGTCCAGTAAGCTCCAACCCCGGTACAGATTCAATGGTGCAGTCACCAGTTCCAAAGTCACCCGCTGCTAACCTCAGTCCCTGGGCCCCCTTTTGGTATGGACCTGGAGGCCATTAATCTCCAACCCTGGTGCAGATTCAATGGCGCAGCCCTGAAATTCTAATCTTAATTTCATTTTGTTTATTTTAATGTATAAAATAAAATTGACTTCTCTACGCTAAATTTATATCTAGCAACCTTGCAAGATTTGCTTATTACATGTAATATACTCATTGATTTCTGCCTAATAATTCTCTACTTGCAGTATCATTAACTTTGAATACCATGATTTTATCCCTTCTTTCCCAATATAAATATTGTTCAGTTTTGCCTATTTACCTTGGAAAGATTCTCTAATACAACACTGAATAATAATGGTAGACTAGTTATTTCTGCCTTCTTCCTGTTCTGAAAGGAAAAGCGCTTCTTTGTCACATCATCAGCATGACACAACCTTCACAAGGCCTGGAATTCCCTCTCATTCCACACTTATTGTTCCTTATTTCATTACGAAGTGAGTTTGTCAAATGCTTGTTCTGTATCTATTGAAGTTTATTGTTTTGCTTTTATGAATCTGATGTAACACATTCATTGAGTTTGTAATATGAAATTGATCTTAAATTTCCAGATAAATCACACTGCTTAAGATATATAATTTTATATCTGCTATTATTATATATATTTTATATCATTATTAATGGCATTCATATAAATATATTAGATTTATTAAATAAATATTTTTCATATTGTTATTTTTTGATGCTTTTACATTTATAGACAAGAATTATCTTAAAAGAAAAGTCTAAATAGAAGGGAATCAAAATAAAATATTACACCATAGCAAAAGAAACATTTACTTGGGTAAAATGATAACCTATGATTGAGAGAAAACATTTTCAAATTATACATCATTCAAAATATACAATAAACTCAAACAACTCAATAACAAGATAATAGTCCCATTATATACATTTCTCAAAAGAAGACATATGTATATTCAATGAGTATATAACAAACACTCAACATCTGTAATAATTTTGGGAATATAAATTAAGACTACAGGTCACTGAATCTGCGCCGGGTTTGGAGTTTGCTTGTCTCCAGGCCCATGCCGGAGGAGTGCCCAGGGACTGAGGTTAGCAGCGGGCGGCTCAGGAAACGGCGACTGCAGCACCAAGTTTGCGTCACTGAATATGCGCGGAGTTTGGAGCTTACTTGTCTCCAGGCCCACACCGGAAGAGGGCCCTGGGACTGAGGTTAGCAGCAGGCGACTCGGGAAACGGTGACTGTGCCACTGAATCTGCACCGGGTTTGGAGCTTACTGGCCTCCAGGCCAATGCCGGAAGAGCACCCAGGGACTGAGTTTAGCAGTGGGCGGCTCGGGAAGCGGTGACTGCGGCACCGAGTCTGCGTCACTGAATCTGCGCCAGGTTTGGAGCTTACTTGTCTCCAGGCTCCTACCAGAGGAGTGCCCAGGGACTGAGTTTGGCAGCGGGCGGCTTGGGAAGCGGTGACTGCAGCACCGAGTCTGCGTCACTGAATTTGCGCCGGGGCTAGAGCTTACTGGCCTCCAGGCCTGCACCGGAAGAGCGCCCAGGGACTGAGGTTAGCAGGTCAGAGTCTGATTTTCTCCACAGTAACTTCAGAAGCACATCCAGTCAGCTTGTATTGGTCCCAATACAGACTGCAAAGAGCAACCCAGGAAACACTGCTATTTTAAGGTTCCTAACTATTAAAAGGAAAGTAACTTGGATCAAACAATGCCAGAAAACAGGGCATGTCAGAGATGAGGAAACACTCCAAATCTCAGACACAAAGATCCTCACTTCCAGGTAACACAGGGGGAAGGGAGATAGAGAAGTGTGAAGCCCAGTCTCCAGGGCCCTCAGAAATGGTAACCAAAGCAGATCTAGTAAAATGGAAATCAGAGCTGATCTCTGAGATGAAAGCAGAGATATTGGACACTGTCAACATGATGATTAATAAAGCTAAAGAGGAAATCATGGAGTTGATAGAAGCCAAGATAGCAAAAGCACTGGAACCTTTTAAACACCTACAAGCAGAAGCCCAGGAAATTAAGAAAGAAAATGAAAGCATGGGCAATAGAATGAATTTGGCAGAAGACCGAATTTCAGACCTAGAAGACAGGATCTCAACCAATGAACTGGAAAAGCATAATCTATGGAAAAAAAGCAAGCGATAATGAAAAGGCAATCCAACAGCTCCTAGATGATTCAAAGAAGAATAACATAAGATTGATTGGAGTCACTGAGGAAGCAGGAGACAATGCTAAAGACA
>PVIR01023236.1:0-27147 GCA_004026965.1 Petromus typicus | reverse complement strand
AAAGAAGCCAACCAGTTGCTAGTCAGCAACTTCTGAGCTGTGGAAATGACCTAAAAGATGACATGAGGGCTGAGAGTGTAGCTCTCATAGCATGAATGGGGCCCTGTGTTCACTTCTCAAAGCTATTAAAAAACAAAATGATCTGACCAGCTCCATATAGTTCAGAATTGACAATATAGGAAAACAGCCAAGTGACAACAGGTGCCACTATTGAAAGAATAGGGCAGAGCTGAAGAAGCCACAATGATCAAAACCTAGAAAACACATCTGGGAATATCAAACATAGTCTGATAAACAATCCTGAGACTTATCTGTGCTCCCAGTTTCTGCTGCAGAAATCTCTCAATTTTATCCATTTTACTCAACAACACTGTCCACATTTTTCAGTTGGATTCCCTCCTAAAACTATGCTGACTAATCACCAGTCCCCAGTAGAACTCCCTTCCATCAACTCTTCCCTGTACAGGTTCAATCTTATTAAACACGATTTTCACTCATTTTTTATCATTTTCCCATTTTTCTTTTTCACAACTCACTTCGTCACCAAGTTTTGGAGGATTCCTTCAATAACTCTGAAGCCAGACTCATCTTCACTCTAAGAGGCGTGCTCAGTTCAGGCCCTTGGTATGGCTTTCCTGCTTTGGGGCCTCTTCGTTAGCCTAACTACACTTTGACACTACCCAGCCGTCAGCTTCCAAAGTGCTCAGTGTTTAATGATAGGTAATGCACTTCTGGACCATGAATAAGAAAAGAAAGCATACGCATAAATATGCATGTATATTTATATATTGATCTCTTTGGGGCCTATGAATAAATATAGCCAAACATAAGCAAGAGGTTTGTGGGGAACAGGAAAAAGACTATCGAAGAACGTAAGATAGTTTGACTAAGTGGAGAGACATACTATTTGTGGAAAGAAAAAATCGATTTTATCAAGATGTAATATTCCCCAAATTATAAAGAAAATGTAATTTCTTTTGAAATCCCAGTAGGTTTTGTTCATATATATATATGTCTGTGTATGACTTAACAAGCTACTCTTCAAATTCTGAAAGAAAATAAAAAGGATTATGAATGACTTTTACCCAAAGTTGAAATGTCAAACCTTAAAGGAAGGGTTTCAAGGAAACAAAGGACAAGTGAACCATAAATATAAACCTCAATAAATTAGACCACAGTATGATTTTAAACTGTGCATCAAAAGATACTAAAAGAATGAATCACAAGCCACAGCCTGTGTGGACTGATTCTCCATCTGTATTCATACTCTTGGATTTCTTATTCATTTCTGAAAATTGTATCATCACATGCTGAGGACTCTCAAAACTATACTCATAGCTCCAAACTTCATAGAAATGTGTCACACAAAACATAAAACAATCCAAACGCACTTCCTTACCTTCCCCCCCAAAAAACATATCTTTGTAGTCTTCTGATTTCAGTGGACAGAAACTTGATTGCAATAGTTCTAATTAACTTGATTGTAATAGTTCTGATTTAAAACAATTTTTGACTCATCTTCATTCCTCTTTTCTAGTCCTCCTATCTAGCCGGTCAATCCAGTGGCTTTAGTGTGATAAAACACTCTCCGAACCCCAGCACTTCCTCCACCATGTCTATTGCTACACACCTAGACTAATCCAAGCCACCATTCCATCTCTTCAAAAGGATGGCAACTGTCTCCTAAACGTACTCCTTAAATCTACTCAATGTTTCCAGCACTACAGTGAAGTGAGTCCTTCTGCAGTCTCTTAATTTCTTTTCTCATCACTAAGACAAATACCCAACACCCAACATTAGAGGAGGACAGGTAGATTTCAGCTACGGCATGTGGCAGAGTGGCGTGGCAGAGGGCAGCACAGAGAAGTCTGTGCCAGAACAAGCAGGCAGAAGACAGGAAAGCAGTGAAATAACAGCAGCCTCTCTCTGTCCCTTTATACTCCATCCAGGGTACCCACCATTTGGGTGGTGCCACTCACAGCTAGGGTGAGGTAGCCTGATCCCAAATATCACATCCTGAATGCAAGCATCACGTACCTACTGAGACACCTTTGAAACTCCCCCCCCCCCATGACCACATGAGACCTTGGGAAGGCATCTAGATATAAAACGTAACATACACTACATTGCTTCTCATGACATCAGATGTCATTATCTGTATGTCCTGTGTTATCACAGCTGCCCTTCTCTTTCTATCCCTATAGCATTACACAACAGATCATTTCTACTCCAAGAAGTCAAGGAATGGCATCCTCCCCAGGCTCTCTCACCTCGTCTCTGACACTCAGTCACTAGTGTTCCAGCCATGGAGATTCCCCAGTGTTTCCCAGGAGCACATTTCCACCTTAATGCCCTTGTGTTGAGTGTCCCCTCAGCCTGGAAAAGTCCTCTGATGAGAAAACTGCTCAGTCAATTCCCTCACTTACTGCAAAATCAGATCTGAAATCTATGGAACCAGAATTATTCTTACTAGTCTATTTGTAATCCCATCTCTTAGCCCTTTACCCATCTCCTCTTTTATTTTAATCTACTGTCTTTTTCTCACAGTGTCTATTTTATCTAATTTATTTTTTTAAACACTGATTATATATTATCTGTTTTCCTTAGTGGGAACAATAATGTCAAGAAGTGATTTTTATTTTGCTTACTCATGTATCTTAAGAACCTAGAACTACATAAAACAGTTTCAAGGGTAAATAATGTACCATTTCTTTTTGAAAAAGTAAAGTAAACAAGTCAAATATACTGACTTCTACAAATAATTTTTCCAATGTTAAGCTTTCACTTATACCACTTATTGTAGGATGGGGACCAACTCTTTCCAAAAAGTTTATCAGGCTCATGTGGCTATTTCATTTTAAATTTAAATACATTAAAATTAAAATTCAGTTCATTGGTAGTACTGGCCACCTTTAAAGTCCTCAACAGTTGCATCACCTTGGAGGACAAGTCTGGATGGAGCAGAGTGTGCTCCGTCACGTGCTGCTGGAAAGCACTGGTCCAGATTCTTTGTCACCTGATGGCTGTTCAGAGAACCGTGAAAGAGGAGGTCTAACAACCTGAGAATCGACACTTAGAATCCATTTCACTCAACATCACACGTGCAAAGATAACAAAAAGCAGAGATTAAGGACTTCCAGCAAATATAGATTTTACCTAGAGATATTCTAAATATTCCTCAGAACCAGGGATGGAAAATTAAAATGAATGAAGGTCAGAGTAATACAAAAAATTCATTCTAAAAAGTAGCAGAAAACTACTGTTCCAGAAAAGAAAACTGAGGGTTAAGGAGGACTAAATAAGGTGCCCTTTCCCAAAAAAAGAAAGATCCTGACTGGATAGATCAAGGTCACTAAGTTTGCTTCCCAGTTGGGAGTGATTTCAAGGAGGTCTCACTATGTAATTACAGAATTTCATTTTATAAAATTTAACATCAAAATGATTTGAGCAAAGCCACTACCCTGGAGAAAGCATGTTGTTAAAAATTATAAGCCATCTTAAGAAATGGATTAAGGTGGAAATATGACTCCTTAATACAAAATGAAATGGAATTTTAATTTTTTCCCTAGAATTAGGACATATTAGATTTGCTATACTATGAGATAAGCACAAAGATGGGGCTCAAATGATGAACTTCATTATCCCCTTGGTATTAGAAATTATAAACATATGCAGATAAAGCTATAATTGTTGAGTATGTTAGCTGAAGAAAGAAAATGTTTATGAGAGGCTGAAACATTTTAAAGGCAAAAGAGAAGAAATTAAATAACAAGATGAAATATGAAATTCTGTGACATTGCTATATACAGTATTATCATTCAAATTATACATGTAAATGGTAAAGTGTACAAATGAAGACAATGATATGATTATGAGATGGACTTCTGGGCATTTTTTGTCTTGTATTTTTAAATGTGATGGCCATTAAGAAAAAACATATATATATACATACATATATATGTATGTGCTTATTTCTTTATATATATAAACAATAAACTACACATATTTTATAAATATACCTTACATTATAAAATGTGCAAACTATACATAACTTGCATAGTAATAGTTATTTATAGGTAGAATTTAAGAGATTCAATATATTTACATATCACACAAACACACACACACACACACACACACACGCACACACTCACTGTCATAGTTTTGATCTGGAGTGTCACTGAAGGCCCATGTGTTGAAAGCTTGGTTCCAAACACTAGAAGTGGGGCATGCACTTGAAGTGGACAAGGGGACCGAGCTCTTTCCTTATCTCCAGCTGCCCAGATGTGCTGTGCCATTGCCACATGCCCGAAGCAACAAGGCCAAGCAACTGAGACCGAGGCTCTGAAACTGAGCCAAGGCGAATCTTCCTTCTATTTTTATCTCATGTATATCACAATTACTAATGAACATACATATGCAAATATCTGAACCAACTACAAAGATCATAGAAACTATGTGTTTGTATAATAAAAAATAGAGGTTATACTACTGTTTAAAGAAGTATTGTAGCAAGTTCTTGAGAGAATAGGCCTACAGAAAATTAATGATAAACTATAATTTAAAACAATAAAACAAATCAATTACAGAATTGCAATTAGTTTGTTAGTAGTAAGGAATGACTACTTTTCCATCTGTTGAAAGTTCAATAGTGCTAGTCAGTCATTATTATAGTGTGAGAATGGCTGCAGCTGATGCGATGATATAAATTATTTTTGTGTTCATAGTGTGGTAATTATAAATGGGGAAATATGCTTTTGAAGTGTAGCAAGAGTTGGTTCTTGTTATGTTCATTAATTTGTTAAGTGTCTCCATATTTGAGTTCATATGATGGCTAACCCTTGGGCTGTACACTAAAGGTTTTTTTCATTATATTTTCATCTTTGTGTACAGACCTCACCGAAAGTATCTTTGATTTGCAATTAATTCAAAATTTTAATCAAACTAGTATGCACAATTTCCTCTGAAGGATTTCTCAAATGGACTTAAATCAGCTCCAGAATTTTGTAAACATGATAAATTTACTTTTCTCAGATACTGTTTACTTTAATTCCTTGCTCCCTCCCATTAGTCTGTCCCCTCTATAAGGGAGAGCACTGTAAGAGCTATGCTTTACCAACACGTCCTCATTGGCCAACATGATGCTGGGAACACAGTAAGCTATATTTGTTGAGTCAGTAAATGAGCAATTCATGCAATATATCCTAACTGTAACATCTTATAAGATTATGCAGTTGGCCAAAAGCAAGTACTGCTCACCTTCCACCTCAGAATCCCATTTTACAAAATACAAGTAATTTTAGAAGAAAAAAAAAAAAAACTGCCTATGTCTTAGACCAAAGTCATGGTGATGTTCTCATTCCAGAGAGTTCTCTCCCTTCAAGCTTACAGGATTTCAATTTGTGCATAATACCAACTCCAGCTCTCGGGTTTCCTAAAGAGAAGTAAAGATTTCAAAAGTGTGAGGGATATTTTAAAAGAAAGCGATCCAGTTCTCCGCCACAGCAGAGAGAAGTGACAGACTACACAGTAGGGCCACTATACCACGCAGGCTGCAGAAAACATCCAAATGCCAGGGACCTGGAAAAACACGTTTATATTTAGTTCTCAGAAAGAATTCTGATATTTTAGCTTACTCCACGAATTTTTACTGTAATGACAATGAATTCAAAATGAGAGAAGAAGGTAGGGAGGAAAGAAGGAGAGGGAGAGAGAGATTAGAAGGCAGGGAGTTCCAGAGTACGTCTTTAGATTGTTTTGCATTGATGTAATTTTTACATGGAAAAATTAAATATCCTAGTACCATATGCCACATACCCTAAGATTCACGACACATTATACAAAATTCACATCCCTTATTAACATTGGTAAAATTTGTTCTGGGATACCTTAAACTCATTGGAGGAGATAGGGCTGAGTGAAAGAGCCTTTGCTGGTTTGGCTCTCTGTTCCACTTTTAGCATCCGAAAAAAAATGACTTACACTCACTATTTTAATAACCAAAAATTCCCCTCTAATAATATATAGTAAATTATTCAATTATTTCCCCATGGCTGGATTACTTGGTTTGTTTCCAGTCCTTTACAATTAAAAACAAAACTATAATAAATATACTTTCAAGGCAACCTTTACCCTCAAGCTTTCTCCTGGACAGGCTAAAAAAGTAACACGTGTTGAGGCCAGAGATTTAGCTCAGTGTTCTGGCACCTGTCTTGCAAGCCCAAGGGCCCAAATTCGATCCCTGGTAACCACATACCGTACTGGGTGTGGAGATTCATGCCCAGCAGCAATTGGTACCACATACCACAGTACTGGGCGTGGTGGCTCACGCCTAATCCCAACACTTCGGAGGCAGAGGTAGGAGGATTGCTGTGATGTGAGTTTGAGGCTGAGCTCAGGGCCAGCCTGAAGGACAAAGCAAGACCCTGACTCAAAACAAAACAAAAACCCTGAAAAAAAAAAAAAAAGAGAGAGAGTGACACGTGATGAGTACATTCCATGTGTCAAGTACTTCCTTCTGCTTTGCATGAATAATCCAACATAATTCCATCAACTGCCACAGGACATGCGTTTTGATATGACTCTCTGTTCCACAGAAGGAGTAACCATCTTTTCCTCTCAACACTGAATGAGTTTTCTTTTCAGGAACTGGGTTTTTTCTTTTTTGGCAGGTCAACTGTGGAGGCATTTTGAAGCTGTTGGAATTATCCTTTTTTTCTACATCTTATATTTTTCTACATCTGGCTGTTTTTACTTCTTTGTTTATGATAACATTCCCATAAAATTTAACATTTATGTGGTCACATATTCCTTTATTTATAGCTTTAATATTTTCAGTCTTGCTTAAACACTTTTCTCCAGCATTCCATAACACAAAGTTTCTTAGCTTTTCACTTGTTAGTTACAGTTCAATAATCTTTGGAGAATTTGGGAATATTTTTATTATAATTAACTAGGAGATTAACATGTTTTGTTTTTAGAATGAGATAAATTTTGTCAGCACCATTTATTACACTATCTTTTCCAAAAGATTTCAAATATCATCCTTCGGTATCACATTAACTATTTCTGAGCATTATTTTGTTTTAATATTTATGTCATCAATTGGCAAAGCTCATTTGATGAATAAAGCCGGGAACACTCACTGATTTATATGTTGTCTATGCTGGCCTTTGTGCTAGAAAGACAGAGTTAAAGTCAAGACTGGAACCAGATGGATCAGAAAACTGAAATTTTAAGCTATCTTGCCCTTAATAGAAATAGTTAACTCACTTTGGATCTATCTACATTCTGAACCACACTGAGTTTTAATTTTTGCTAATAGAAATTTTGCTTGGTTGGCTATTTGGGGACATTTATTGTTTTATATGTCATTTCAAATATTTTTAGATAGTTAAAAAATTAAACACAATTTTTGGATTCAAATTGGATCTGTATTAAATAGTGTTTATGTGATACTGTTTTGCCATCCAAGGACACGATATATCTGAGTTCAGCATTATAAGCTTTCATGAGATTTTATTATTATTGTCATATATCCACTATCTTTCTAACAAATTTATTCTTAAGTATTTTATGGTTTCTTTTTGCGATGAATTGAATCTTTGTATCATTTTCCATTTCTGGCTATTTACCAATAGTATGAGGAAAGCTATAGATTCTATAAATAGTCAAGATATAACAAACCCTGTTTAGGTAGGAGTATCTCTAAGTAGCCCCCAAAGTGGTTTTAAAGTTCTGATCTCACCTTAGCCTTCCAAGTAGCTGGACTATAGACTCTCAACACCCTAACCAGTTCAAATGCCCTTGCTCTGGCCACTGCCTCCTGGACTTCACAGATGTATGATTACGTTTTCTAAAATACAAGTAATTTTATTTTTTCTTATTCCACACTTATTCCAATTATTTCTCTAACTTTAAATAGCCATTCAGAAATCCCCTCTCCCAAGCAGTGTTGATTAATAGTGGTGAGAGCAGGGATCCCTATTTTGCTCCTTCTTGGAACTTCCGTAACATTATCTTCAATGATCCTTGTTCTCTCTGGTGTAACCATACCTCCTTTATTGTTGTTCTTTCCACTGGTCAAGTGTATCCCTGACTCCTGTACTCCGCACATGCTGTCAACGTGATCGACTCTTCTCCCCAGATATTTACTCACATAGTTTCCTTATGTCGAGTGTCTGCTCACAAGACACTGCTGAGAACAGTCATCAGTGCTCAGTCACTTAACACAGCACCTCGTTTCATTCGGTTTTCGTTTTAAGGTGCTTCATCTCTTTTTGTAAAATTTACCATGAGCTTACCTGCCTATGTATTAGTAAGTATGTTTCTGTGTTATTTGTCTCCCCATGTTAAATCTAAGTACCAAGTGAATAGAAAGTTTTCTGTTCTGACCTTATTTTTTTTTTTTTTTTTTAGGTTTTTGGAGACAAGGTCTCGCTTTTGTGGTTCAGGCTGGCCCTGAGCTCAGCCTCAAACTCACATCACAATCCTCCTGCCTCTGCCTCCCAAGTGCTGGAATTACAGGCGTGAGCCACCACGCCCAGCACTGTGGTATGTGGTACTGGTTGCTGCTGGGTGTGGGTCTCCACACCCAGTATTGTTATGTGGTTACCGGGGAATCGAACCTGGGTCCTTGCGCTTGCGAGACAGGCGCCGGAACCACTGAGCTAACTCCCCGGCCCTTTTTTTTGAGACAGGGTCTCACTTTGTAGTTCAGGCTGGCCCTGAGCTCAGCCTCAAACTCACATCACAGCAATCCTCCTGCCTCTGTCTCCCAAGTGCTGGAATTACAGGCGTGAACCACCACGCCCGGCACTGTGTTATGTGGTGCTGATTGCTGCTGGGTGTGAGTCTCCAAGGCCAGTATTGTATGTGGTTAGCCGGGGATCGATCTCGGGTCCTTGGGATTGCAAGACAGGCGCCGGAACCACTGAGCTAAATCCCTGGCCCCCGTTCTGTCCATTCTTATATCCTTCATTTCTATTATACCTGGTTATAGAATACACTCAGTATCTTTTACAAGAATACATGGAATTAATACATAATTTTTATAAAAATGTGTGCACAGGATGCTACTTTGGCGGGAAGTCTTCTGTGTGCTATACTGACTAATATTTGCTGCAGAATTATCATCCAGTTAACAGGTTTCCAGAGCTCAGTGTCCCAGACCCCATCCTCCATGGTAGCTTTCAGGGACAAGGCCTCACTCTCAGTGTCTCCACTGCTTTAGTCCTGGTTTCCAGAAGGTTTCAGAACTTTCTTGTTTTCTCTACTAGCTCAGAGCTAGGACATTTATGATAGAAACTAGATTCCTCTTAGTATAAACTATAATTTAATTCATAAAAAGATAGATCAGTTACAGCAAAACCATCAGACCAGTTATTACATACTCAGGGAAATGAGCCATGCCTACCTTTGACACTTAAGTGTCTTGGAATATTGGAAACAAAAGTTTAGTGACAGCTCAAATACTTTGATTTCACTGAAGCTTTGAGGTTTCATCCAAGAATTCTCTAAGAAATTCCCCAGATCATGGAAATAAAATGTAGATGAACCACTGAGTTCTCACTCAGAAGCAGCAAAGGAATATGCAGAGTCCTAACAGCAAGAGTGTTTTCTTGGTCCATTTAGCCATCTCCCAAGTTTTCCTGTGGAAGATCACTTTAAATTATCTCCTCTGCTATTGAACACTGCATCTGGCTGAGGGAAATGTCTTACATGCTTTATTTATTATAAGTTATTTGGAAAGCCATTGCTGGTTGCTCGATGTCATTCCAAAAAGCCTAATCACCACATACTGTTGCTGGAAAAAGCAACTTCTCTCTCATCCTAGTCATAAGAGTATTTACCCCCTTATTATGCCCACTGGCTCACAGGATTAAAAAGCAAAAAACTATACTGAGTCACAGGACTTACTCCCATTAGGTACTAGTCCTACCAATGATGGAGTACTTCCAACTTGCAAAACACTGTCACCTCAAACTTAGCCCCTTTACCTCAAGCAGAAGCCTTTATTACCCACAAAAATAGGATTTCCTTTTAAGAGTTTTATGGTCATACACTTAGGAACAGATTGCATTAAGAATTTCAGATGTAGCACAGGTTTTCAAAGCCTACAATGTATATATAGCCCATATATGAGAACTACAGAGTTAGTTAGCTAAAGTATCATAGATTTCTGAGATAAATTTATATAAAATGGAACTGAAATGCTTTCCCAGAGAAAACATAATTTACCTATTACTTTTTAAGAACACATTGTAAAATTAAAAAGTGAGAGTTATATGGAGAAGAAGTAATCCTGATAAAATTTAAAAATATGGTTAACTGGACCCTTTTGAGGTCAACATGAATCAACTAGACCTCCCAAAGGGAGTTTAAGGGTTTAAGTGGCTAAAGAATCCTTCAATGTCCTCTGAAGTTCTCCAAGGCTATATAATAAAATTTACATGGACAACATAATAACCATATTGCTTTACCCAAAAAGAGATTGAAATGATTCATATAAATTTGACAGGATTTGTATCTTGTATTTAACACAGACCATCTGGACCAGACATTGAATACGTTCAGAGCATTTGTTTAACCTACTCTAGTAATACATCGAGTCATCCTTTCTCATCCTATGGTAACCACAAACTCATCCCCCTTTCTCTGTGATTGTGCTCTCTGTAGCTCCGTTTACCCATAGATGATAGCATGGCCATGGCATGATGACCCCTCTGACATCCTATAGGCCACTAACAGCCCAGGGCTGTGATACAAAATCTGAATCATTCAGTCTATTTAACGTCACCAAGTTGGCACTGAATCATCTCACATGATCATGAGGAGGAAGAACACAGTACAAGTCATTTTAAGAGACAGAAAACATATTAACACAACTTTTATTGTAATAAATTATTATGGTGTACTATCCTATTACTAACTCTTATAGTTAATCTCTATACTGATTTATAAATTAAGCTTTAGTACAGCTTTTATGTACAAAAATTCATCATTCATATGTAATAGTCCAGTACCAACTTCCACTGGGGCCAGCCCTGGAGTACTTCACCCATGGATAAGCAGTATTCTATATTAATTTTGGTATGCAGATAAGTATTAACTCACTCAAGAAATTTTATTTATTCTTTCTTGAATGGGAGAAAGGAAAAAGCTAAATTTTATAAAGTGGAAAAAAATATGGAGAAGTTAACTCAGCAGCACAGGGTCATCCAGCAACCACTGGAAAAGTCAGGGCAGAAAAGCCTCTCTCTGCCACCAGAGCTTTGTGTACTAGCAGAGCACACACTCTGCCTCACAGCCTGGAAGTCTACAAAACCAGGATAATACATCAATGGTGGCAGGAGAAGGAAGGTGCATATCAGATTGTCCTAAGACATGGCTTGGCAGGGGCCTGTTGCAGAAAAGAAGAATGACAGCTCCAGCTGGAAACCTTCCTTGTCAATTGTCCAAGACAAGTTACATGATCCAAGTAAATTCAACTTCTTATTATATATTTCTTCTGGGGAACTTCAGGGTGATAACTGGTAAAGTCAAGGAATGGGAAATATTCACAAGTCACAGTCTATAATTGCTTTCAAAGGATCCAATCTACCATTCAGTCCATTGTCATTTTTGCTAGCGGGCCCAAAAGGTATACCAACTGATCCTGCTTACACAGCTCTGCCTTGGTAAGGGGGCTAGAGGCGTCAGCCCAAGGAGAATATGCATGTTCTCTGCCAAAATTAATACACATGGAAGTTTCAGTGAGCTTCCCTTCCCCATCGGTGGGGCTATTATGCCATAATGAGTCTTTTTGAAAGACTAGTTTTTCTAACATCCTTTGTTAATATAAGAAAAATATAATTTAGTTTTTTGAGGAATCTCCAAACTGATCTCCACAGGGGTTGTACCAGTCTACATTCCCACCAACAGTGGAGAAGGGTTCCTTCTTTTCCGCAGCCTCACCAACATTTGCAGCTGGCTAATTCTGAGATAGTAGCCATTCTGTGTGGAGTGACATGAAATCTTAATGTTGCTTTCATTTGCATCTTTTGAATGACTGACTAGTGATGTTGAACATTTTTTCATATGCTTCTCAGCTGATTTTATTTCTTCCTCTGAGAAGTGTCTGTTCATTTCAGATGCCCATTTTTTAATTGGGTCATTAAATTTGGGTGGACTGATTTTTTTAAGCCCTTTTATATATTCTAGTTAGTAACCTTTTGTCTAGGAAATGGCTGGCAAAGATTCTTTCCCATATTGTTTGTTGCCTTTTCCCTTTGCTGTGGTTTCTCAAAACCTACAATTAGAGGTGTCTTTTGATCCTGCTATTCCTCTGCTAACTATATATACAAAAAAAAAAAAAAAGATTTATATCATAGTGACATATATGCACCCATGTTTATAGCAGCTCAGATTGTGATTGCTAAATCTTGGAAACAACCCAAATATCCATCAACTGAAGACTGGATAAAAAAGTTGTGGTTTTTCTACAGAATGGAGTGTTACTCTGCCATAAAAAATGATAAGTTTGAATCATTTATACTTAAATGGACATACCTTGAGGACATCCTCATAAGCGAAAAAAATAGGTCACAGATGTGTAAATATCGTATCTTTTCTCTGGTATGAGAAAATGAAGACGTAAATGAGTTCTAGAATGTATATTATATATTATTAATTAGAAAATACTCAAAGTGAAATGAGGTGAAGGGGGAAAACAATGAGATTATAACAAAAAAGAAAGGAAACAAAGTTTATGTATATAGGGGTGGGGGTGGTAGGGTGGGTAGGAGTATGCGAAAAAATGAGAATTAAGGTGTGTCATATACTGGTACAAATTCTCATTATTGAATGCAAACATGATGTGTATATGTAATGTACAAATAAAATTTCAACTGAATTTTAAAAAGGAACAATACAATCTACTATCTTTTTTTTTTTTTTTTTTTTTAGGCATGGTCTTACTTTGTGGTTCAGGCTGGCCCTGAGCTCAGCCTCAAACTCACATCACAGCAATCCTCCTGCCTCTGCCTCCCCAATGCTGGGATTACAGGCCTGAGCCACCACGCCCGGCATAATCTACTATCTTTATATGCAACATATTGTGGACCTACATATGACACTGCAGCTAGACATCTAACAATTGCCCTGTGGAAAAAACAAGACTACATACAACAGTGGAATTATGTTCATATAATCACTAAAGAGTCTGCTAGCCTTAAAAAAAATAAAGAAAGAAAAAGAATAAAACTTTCTTTATCATATGTGGAAAAATCTATAAACCACATAGTCTCAAATTTATAATAGTATCAATATATGTTCCAAAATCTTAATTTTATGATTAGGAGCAAACCATATTCATTTACAAAAATGTCTTAGAGTTATGAACAGAACACCATCAATCTTCTTCTCAATAAGCAAGTAAATGAGTAATTGATAATGGGCAAAGCAATGCTGATAGAACACTGAGTAAAGATTTCTTGTCATTTTCTTAACAACCTACTTATATTCTCCTGAACACTATCTATATACAGACAAAGAGAATGACAAGAAAAAATATAGAAAAAATGAAAGCACTGTCATGTTAACACAAAAGGGAAATAATGATGGAATTTTCATGAAATATAACTTTTTGACAAAAAAGATGCAAAATATTTCACAAGATGACTCACTGATTGATCATAAATCAAAAGGATCAAAATGCTCTAGGTGAAAAATATCCAGTCAAGTATATTCCCAGTGTTATACACTGCAGTATGTCCTATATTTTATGTTTAGTACTATTGAAAATGACTAGGCATTTTAATTTATTTTATAAGGGTAAATATACTTTATTTTCCAATTGTTTTGATCTATAATCTCCCTGACATTCACAGTGTGTTCAAAAGGTATGATGGTTGAAAGTTTAGAAATGTATTACAGTAAAAGATATACTGCCATTAATCTCCTCAAAATATGTCCTTTGCTTTGAACACACCTAATCTATTGTTCCTGTCACTTTCCCAACCAATTTCAGAGGGCCTTTTTTGAATCTTAAACTGCTCTGACATGGCTGCCTTGATGTTTTCGATCAACTTAAAATGTTTACCTTTCATACTAACATTAATTTGTGAAAGGACCAGAAGTTGCATGGCACTATTAACTCTCTTCATAATATCACTCCTTGCTTTGAACATACTTATCCCATCATTGTTAGCAATGAGTCTTTCCGAAAGACATTATAATTTTATTGTTAACTTACACACTGAACATATTTTTCATTCACCCCATGTATATACGTCTTCTTAAGGTAGTCAATAGGAACATACTACAGCTTCACCTTCACATTTTCTAAAACTCAAACATAAAAGGCACAGATCTCTTTCAAAGTGATGATTACCACTGGCTGTTAAGAAAAGCAAGCTTAGTGGGCATTCAGCTGGAAAGGCCACATCTAAAGAAACATTGTAAAGGCATTTTAGATTAAAAAGATCATCATGCACTGAGACTACCTTAAAGATCGTAGCAACAGTTGTAAGGAGTCTGGTAGCCAGAAAATTTCTCTAACTGCTGAAAGGGTGATAGAATAGAATAGTCCAGCCTTACCCAAAGTGGATGCCTAAAATCAGAAATAGGACTGAGTCTGAATCCCACTTAAACTATCACTTTCGCTGCACATCTTGCAGATTATTTTTCAGTACGTGGGTTCATCTGCCCCTCTATACTCTATGTTCTGGTGCCCCATTTTCATTATTACTACCCTCACTAGCTACAAGGTGGTCATTAGATAAAATAAGGGCTGCTCATACACAGCACTGCAACACCCTGATAATCTAAAGGATGATTAAGAGGATTACTGAGTGACTAATGAGCAGGTAGCATATTACTATGAATATGCAGAAGAAAGAGATAGGTCACTCTCCCTACGGGAAAGTAGAGATGGTGTGAGATCTCATGATGTTACCAAGAATGGTACACAATGACAGATTTATTACTTCTGGAAATTTCCACCTAATAGTTTTGGATCACAATTGATGATGCGTACATAAAACCAGTGAAAAGAAAAATAAAACTACCAGTAAGGTGGGACTACTATCACTAGCCCAGAGATGAGAAGTCTCTTACAAGGCCTGGAAGTGACCTTCAAGTTTGTGCAGAAATAGGTAGAAATAGGATTGTAAGAGAGGGAACAAGGATCACTCGGTGAAAAAAGTTAGACAAAAGCAAACTTCTGTTCAACAAATAAACCCTTTCTAGCAGCCAGAATTGTACAGTAAGGGAACTGGTTGCCTCATTTTATGGGAAGAATCCAGAAGGAGATCACTGAGTATATGCCAGGATGTTACCCAGTAGGGCACAGGCAAAGGATGTGAGTGGCCTCCGATCTCAACTCACTTTCAGCTATTTCATTATTTTCCTACAGGACCATGAGCAGAATAACCAACCTCTGACTTTTGGTGGTAATACAGTAGCATTATAATTCTATTTTGATACAAGAATGGAAGACAATGCCTTCCTTGTTTACATAATGAAGTGTAAGTAGCTCTATAACTGTTGTGATGGCCTGGCTAAGATGACTAAGTATGAGATGGAATGGTGACAATCTTTATAATGCACATCATAGGAGGTCAAAGTCTCCGAGAGTCCTTTGAGCCCCTGAAAGAACACAGCATGACAGGTAGTTCCCAGAGAAGCACCCTACAGGGAACCACAAGACACAAGGGCAGAGGCATCATTACCCATGTGTATAACTTCCAAAGAGCAGCACAGCTTTGGAAAGCTGGCGTGAGTGCAGAGTTGTGAAACTTTTCTCAGCTGCCAAAATTTTTCAGTCACATGAAAACTAAGGGTGTCAGGCCTCCTTAAAATTCCATTCTTCAAAAACCTCTCATCCCTAGAGATATTAATTAAAAACAAAAGTCTACACTTTCAGCCATCTATACTTTGGTCAAAAGCTCTGAGAAGCTAGACTCCCTTGAAAAAGGCTGTTTAACAGATTAGATACCACCCCAACCTTTGGAACTGCCAGCCTCTCCTCCTTGGAAGAACTGTACACACCGACAGACCTAAGAGTCATGTCCCATGTGATTTACACCATGATTCATCATGCTGAGCCCTAGTGCAGGAATACCACTGCAGGTGAGATCTCTCATACCTCAATCGGTCCATCTGCAAAACTGAAGATTAATCTCTCCATCTTTCCTCTCCATGAATCCAGTTAAAGAAATGTGTAGAAAATGTCACAAGAGGCAAAACCAATGTAGTATCCAAATATACCAAAGAATTATTCAGCTAAAACTCAGAAACACTCCCGTGGTTAAACTACTAAATTAAAAAATAATGAGACAGGAGAAAAAAAGTCGTTTTACTATTATTCAAAAGCTGGTATAAGAAATTAGAAATGAAGAAAAAAATGCCCTAACAGAAGATCAGTTAATCACATTATTAGTAATGTGAATAGAACCAAAGGAAATTAATGATTAAAAGCAAAGCACCAGTACCCTGCAGCTTTTAGAAAGAAACCCAGCAAAACCTCATTTATCTGACACCACAGGAAGCTGAGTTATGCAATATATTTGAGATTTCAGCCCAGTCATACCTTTAAATAATAACACTACTTTTCAAACACATCGTATGGAATAGAAATGAATATCTTCATAACGATGGATAGAATCAGACATCAATTACACGGTAATACTATCAAGGTAAATGTCTATCTTGCTTCTACATTAAGTAAATATAAACTGCTATGATTTAGAAAAATATTTTTAGGTAGATTTTCTATTTCCATAATGTGTCTTCTAGATTCTCTCATTTTCAGGCTGTCAGTCTATTTATTAGCTTTAAGTCTTTTGAACATCCCTGCCTTTCTCCACATAACTTTTCCTCAACACCTGATCTTTTGTTTCTATGGCAGCTATGACACCACATAAGTAAGTTTATGAAGATTCTACATAAAACAACAGTTGATAGGACATTAAAAACCTGGTAGTCTCTCCTATTAAATTAGTGTATAAACTTTATACACTTTAGGCACATACTTCATGTCCGTCACTTACAGCTGCTTACAAGCCTTTTTTCTGACTCCTTCAAGATTCTTCCTCAGATTCTGGAAAACTGACCTTCTATGAAATCCAAACTCTGGATAAGTGGAAAGTATACAGATAATGGGGGAGAAAATAAACTTTTATTTTATGCCCATCGTATGCTGTTACACCTGCTTGTAGTGGAGAATTCAAAAGGATATAAAAGGAAGAATGTGAGAAATAGAAAGGATATTAAAATCTACAGTATAAAGAAGACAACTCCAACAGAGACTTGAAAGAGAATAAGAAAGCAGAAGAAGCTCTCCAGAGGAGAAAACCTAGAAGATGAAGCCAGAAAGAGCAACAAAGAACAGGACGTTTTAAGGAACAGCAAACCATTTGGCATAGCTGAAAGAAAAGACAAAGAATATGAGGCAGACCAGATAGGATAAGGGAAAATAATTATTTCATAAGATTTGACATTGTTAACCCAGTGGCAGATGTCAACTACAGGAATATAAGAATTAAGAAAAATCACCTCGTTGTCTTCGTGAGATACCAGAGATTGAGGGGCTCAAGCTTAGAATCTCAGTTCTCAGTCTTGGAGATGAGAGTCCAAGATCAAAACTCCAGCACCTTCAGGGACTGAGGAGGGCCCTGTGCTGCTTGCACACACACTGCCAATTCCTCATATCTCACAGATACAGTGGCAGAAAGAAGGCAAGAGGACTCTCAGATGTCTCTTTAATAAAGGCACTAACCCCATTCATGAGAATTTCACCCTGTGACAATTACCTCTCAAAGGCTCCATGACTTGATACCATCCCACATGTGTGAATAGACCACAGTGAATATTTAAGAAGACATATCAGGAATATTACCAAAAAGTCACCATAAACTTGACTAGTGACTGTCTATTCTACCTACACAACTGGAAAAAAAAAATACACTATTTGATCATGTTAGAATGAAAAGCTAGCAAAGGAAAGATTTAAGGATATGAAATATTTGGCTAGATATATAAAAGAGAAATCCTGTGTAAAACATAAATGGCTAAATTCCCTTAGCTACTGTATTCTCGTAACTTTACATAATAATGAAATAGAATGCTTTTTACATTCCATAAAGCCAAGAAATAATTTTACTTGTTTTACAAACTTTTTGAAGAGACTGTTAAGACCCTCTTCCTGAATTCTTCTCTTAACTTTCTGTCAAAAGATTCCCCAAGATTTGCCTAGTAATTGGAGGAAAGGAGGCACAACTATAAAATGTTAACTTATATCTTCTTTTGATGGTTTCAACTAATTTAAAATCCCTCATAGATAAAATCAATAGAATGTTTTTACCTTGAAATAAAATCTCTTCCCTACAACTCCCATTAAATATTCCAAATGTTACACCCCAGAGTTGAATCACTTCAACTGACTTGCTGTCAAGAAATAATTTCATCTTTGCTGCTCAATAGTAATTAATCTCTTTTGGCATTTAAACCACAGTGAAGCCCCTTGGAAGCCAACTTTCCCTTCTTATCATCTCTTATTCTAAATTGTCACTTTGGATAAAAGAAAAATAAGAGATACACAGTATTCAATGGTACAGGTCAAATTCTTTTACTCTGAAGCACTACGTAGGTGGAGAATTTCTGTTATCTTTCTCAACAAGCCAGGAACCTTTGTAAGGAAGTTGATATCATCTATTTTCTCTTTAATAATTCAATCAGCTCAAGATTGAGCTTCATAAATACCATGTTCAATGCCTGTTGTTAACACTTTCATTCACTACTCTTCATTGGTTCTAGATAAATAAGAAATAAATAAATACATATATAAGTTAGAAATGACAAAATTGCCCATGTTTGCACATGATGGTTACCAACTAAGAAAATCGAGCACAAGCTATTGGCATGCATGAGATTGTGATGGATAAAGACTACACTGACCAACATGAAAAAATAATCATGCTTCTTGTTAAAAAATAAGAAAACAGACTAAAGAAGGCTTTCAGTTCAAGATGACAGGCTGAATTATGCCTTTGTTTCTCTTCTCTCCCAAGACAGGAAGTGAACGCAAAAGGGAAAAACCCTGTAACAGCAAAAATAACAAAGTTGAGGAGGGACATGACTACCAGACAAAGGAGAGAGTGCAACAATTCTCTTATGAATGTGAAATGAAATATAAACAAATAGCAGAGAAAAGCCCAGGCCAGTTACACAAAGGATACAGAGGAAGAGAAAGCTCAGCTCCCTAGAGGGAAGGGAGGTGAAGGATGTGGGTTTAAACATTAAGAACAATGTCATCCCTTAGTGTGTATAATCTTTATGTTTTTGAGTATCAGTTAAAAGTAAACCTAATTTTAAAAAAGAATGGAAAATGAAGACAATTAAAAAGAACAGCTGTGCAAACTGTCCAATTTCTCCCAAATAAAACATCTTTTCCAAGTTTGGCCTCAGAGACAATCCAGGCAAAGCTACGCTGTGATAAAAGTATTCAGATTTCCTGCAAAGACATACATATGCTATTAGAGTCCATGCCTAATACTCAAGACCACACCATAAGGAGGGTGCACATCTTGAGGGAGGTACTCATCTTGCCTACAAACAAATTTTTCCTTCACTCACCCCCAAATTCAACCTATGTGAACAGATTAAGGCAAGTTTTTGTACAAAAGATAGGTCTAGTGGTGAAAGAAATATACAATCAGCTATTCACAAAAATCAACAATCACAACTAAAGGGAAAAAAAATAAGAAAAAATAATTTGCAGAACAGAATTTTTAAAATCTAATTTGTTTTATCAGAAACTGAAAAAAGATATAACAAAAATAAAGCAAACAACATAATAAAGAGAAAAAAAGAATTAACTATAAGGGAAAAAGCTGATGAAATTAAAATATTGAAAATAAGAAAAGCACAAACTGGGCATGGTGGTGCACACACACTTCTAACACTTGGGAGGAAAATGCAGGAAGATTGCCATGAGTTTGAGGCCTGCTTAGGTTCCATAGTGAGTTCAAAGCCAGCCTGAACTGCATAGCAAGTCTCTGCCTCAAAAGAAAAAAAAAATAGAGAAATTACCTAAACAATGCAAAAACATAATATAAAGACTAGCAAAAGGAGGACAAGAGAAACAAAGAATCCAACTGAGAAGGCCTATCAAACAACTGGTAAGTTTTATGAAAATAAACTACAAAAAAGAGAAAGAATGTAATTATTTTAAAATCAATATGAAGGTCTTAGAAGAAAGTCATTCTCATTCTTGAATTACACATACTTTTTAAATGTGTGTAATTTTCAAACATGAAAGCAACAAGAAAAGTGCAACAGACTCACATTTCAATTCACATTTATGACACTGCAGTGCAAAAATGAACTACAGAAGACCAGAATACTGCTTATGCCCAAAGCAGGCTATAAACAACTAAACTGTGAAGAGTTAACCCCATAATTGACTTGATTTCAGAAGTTAACCCAGCCAAAGCCAGTGGGACATGGTCAAAGCAACTCAGACCCAAACCAACCTTATGTTTTGTCAATTCTGTTCCTAATTTGAGAATGCTTTGTCTTTTCCTTTATGAATCTTGCTTACATTTGTTTCCATGGAAACAACGTGACTACACATCCTTGCACATAGTTGCACCCTTGCATGTAGGTTGGCTTTACCTCAAATGATTTACAATAAAAATCAATGGCTTGGACTGGCTAGCACCTTGATTGGTTGCATGGACATTGGTCATCCTGGCACCCCACTTTCTGTCCTTTCTGTCTCTTAGTTCTGTCTTTCAGTATCACCGTAGGCCTGTATTGTACACTGAGCAGGAGTCTGGACCCTACTGCAGATGTTTCTGGTAATGTTTTATGGGATCCCACGATGAACCCTGCCACCCCCAAAAATACATAGTTGCCAGGAAAACAAACACATGGATCATTCACAAAAGAGTAAGAATCAAGATGGTGTCAAAATTTTCTATCTGAGGGCCAGGGATTTAGTTCTGTGGTTCTGGCACCTGCCTTGCAAGCGCAAGGACCCAGGTCTAATCCTCAGTAACCACATACAATAATGCTGGATATTGTGACTCAAACCCACCAGCAATCAGTACCACATACCACAGTGCCAGGTGTGGTGGCTCATGCTTGTCATCCCAGCATCCTGGGGGCAGAGGCAGGAAGATTGCTGTGAGTTTGAGGCTAGTGTGGGCTACACATAGTGAGCTCAAGGCCAGCCTGAACTATGAAAGTAAGACTCTGTCAAAAAATCTATCTGAATAAGACTAGTGAAATATATCTTCAAAATACAAAGTAAAAGTTTCTGTGACCAAGAGTTCTCTATCCAGCCAGACACAAATCAAGTGCAAGCATTAAATAGAGACATGATTCCAAAAGCAAGTGACAAAAATTCTCCAAAAGTCACACTTCTTGCCTGAAGCAGTCAGAGACAGGTTGCGTAACCTAAAAATTTAGAGAAGGGTGCTCAAGTTTGGAAGCACAAATCAAAGAACTCTCAAGAAGCAGAAATAAAAGTGGATTCTGAGAGAAGCAATGTGAGTGATCTTTCAGACATGTTAAAGATTTATAATGTTTTTGGAAGTAGGAAATAAAAATGTAATTAGAAATACCAAAATTTATAAAATCTATAAAAAATTTGCCCAAATTTGATGCATATAAAATATAGAATAACTTTGGACAATTATTGTTGGATAAGAAAAGGCAAATCATTTGATCAAGACCCCAAGAACATTTGTTTTAAATGCCACAAGGACAGGAACATTGAACCTGAAGAAAAAAATAAATTGTACCCCTGCTAACATCATTGCAGTGGTGAAGAGTATTTACATTCTCATAATATTATCAACAACGTTTACTGATTTTCTTTTTTTTTTGATTTTTTTTTGTTTACTTTTTTTTTTTTTTCTTTTTGAGACAGAATCTTGCTTTGTAGTTCAGACTGGCTCTGAACTCACTATGTAGCTCAGACTAACCTCAAACTTGCAGCAATCCTCCTGCCTCTGCCTCCCAAGTGCTGGGATCACAGAGAGCTGAGCCATCGCACCCAACTTGGTTCTCAATTTTTATAATCACTATAGATAAAGATTAGAAGACTAAACCGTATGTAGTGCATGCCTATAATCTCTGCATTCAGGGAGGGGAGGCTGAGGCAAGAGGATTCCATGTTCAAGCTCAGCCCAAGCAACTTGGTGAGACCTTTTCTCAAAAAGAATCAAAAAGGGCTGAAGATGTCACTTAGTGTGAAGGCCTTCAGTCAGTACAGTCTCCAGAATCACATACACAACAAGATGGAATCAATATTAGATTAGAGAACAGAGTGTAATATTATCAGCTTTGACAAAGTAAAAATAAACCGTTGACAGAAATGGGAATTAGAACAGAAGCAGGAGAGTGCACATAGGAAAAGAAGTTATTACCATTACCTTTTGACACAGAAAAGGCCAAGGGATACCAAGAAAAACTGATGAAATAAGATACAGAGCTTAAAATAAATTTTAAATCAAAAGGCCATCAGTAGAAGAAATAAACTGAGGAAATGATGAAAACGAGGTGATGTAAGCACATTAAACTGGTCTGCGTCTGGTGACACACCCTCTAATCCCAGCACTCTGAAGGGCTGAGGCAAGAGGATCACAAGTTCAAGCGCAGCCTGGGCAACTAACAACTTAAGAGAAATCCTGTTTCAAAATAAATTAAAAAGGGCTGAGGATACAGCTAAGTGAGAAGGCCCTGGGTTCAATCGCTGGTCTTATCAAAAAAAAAAAATTGCCTTAGTGATGAATAAATGATGTCAAAACTTGGCTAATCAGAAAATATAGACAGCCACTGATATACGCATGTGTACATACACACATTTGCATGTGTAGTAGACCTCCCTTATTCTTGAATTATCTACAACTTTTAAGCATAGTCTCCATAGTTTAAAAATTTTCCATTGATTAAGTAATTCTATTTTCCCAAGGTACAATGTGAAAAACCCTACATTTTCCATTCTCCATGACAGCCAAGATAAAAATGTGACCCGTGTTTGGCCAATTAAGCCTAAATCAGCAGTGAACCACAGGAGGGAGACTAGGCAAGGGGAGTCTGTTTTCCTGGCACAGACGTGAAACGTGTTTTTCATTGAGAAGTGGCAGCAGCTAACCTAGTCATGTTGGCACTCACGCAACTTGTCCCAGCACAGCAACGTTTCATGCCACTAAGAAACAAAGAAGGAAAGCATAACCACACTGCTGACTCAAGCCGCAGCGCAATGCCTGCCATACACTCTGTCTTGGCTCAAGCAAGCGAATCTGCTCTGCTTTAGAAGTGTTTATTACAGGGTTTGCCTCAACTTCGGTGCATTTTGCCCTGATCTCCATAACTCAGCAGGCTCCATCCTTCCTGACTACTTATAAACCCTTCCTTGCTCTCATTATAAAGCTGCAGAGGTCTTCAGCGCCCTTCCCAGCCAATTTATTTTCCCCAAAATGCTATTACTTCTAGTGAGCATTTTGTGGTGAACTCATAACTTTGCGGAAATATATATACATATATATCTGTATATATAAAAATCATATATGTATGTATATATATAAAGTCATAGCAGAAATATTTGAACAACTTATGATGCAAGAGATATGGGGGGTTTCTGTCAGAAGAACAACATACAGTAATAGTTGAAAGTGGCTCTGTGTAGGGAGCGGAGGAGAGAGGGAAAATACAGCTTCGTACTATAGGCTTCACTGCACTATATATTTCACTGCCATGTTAAAATATAATTTCGCACCTGTTGCCATACTCAAATAAGAAAAAAAAAAAGACAAGGTGAAAAGAAAACCTGGAGTAATGATCCTATCTCAGTGTCATAAAAATATAGAAAAATACTGAAACATAAACATTCCCCTCAAGGAATGAGGTAGGAGGATTGTGATAGGCCAGTCTTTATACAGAGAAGTCCGGCTTGCCTTAGCAGCATAGCACAAACCTGTCTCAAAAACAAACAAAAAATAAAATATATAATATACATGACAGTCAGTTAAAGAATGACTGGACAAAAATAAAAAAGAAAGTAGCAACACATAAATAAACAACTGAGTTCTAGAGAAAAAAAAGAAATAAAAATGTTTATCAGGGAGTGTAAATACTTGAAATGATTGATTACCTATGATCATGAAAACACTTCCAATAATACAACAGAGAAGTAATTTCTTTTTTCCCAAAAATCTTTTTAGCACAGTTTTAATAAATATTTCAGTTAAATCATCACAATTCGACACTCACAAAATCAAAGTATCATTATAATGAAAAGGGTAAGAAAAATGCTACTGATTGCAGCGTATACACTACAATTTTATGAGCCTAAGTGCAAGTCTAGTGAGGGAGAGTAAGTTACATGGACATCAACAGACCTCAGTATCTTACTTTACACTTACTGAAGTGTTAAACTAGGAACACAATGCACATGGTATCTTTTCACCATGAAATGAGGTAATATATATCTCTTCACTGCTATTTAGAACATCCAAAGCCAACAGTTTAAACATAATAAAAACTTCAAGTCAAACTCAACTTTAGTATATTAAGAGAAATTTCAAAGATACATCAAGTAGGATTAGGAATAACAAAATATAATTCTATAATTCAGTCATCTTTACTTAGGTCTATGTAAAAATAAAAAAAGTCATGTCAAATGAAAGAAAATGTTAGTATAAATTACAATCTATATATTTAGAAATGCCACATATATATTTAAAATACAAAGGGTGAATGTGAAAGAAAACTACTAGACATGTTGTAAAATACATTGCAGGCTGAAATTTTAGAAGCTTGTCATTGGTAAAATCCTCAAGTGATAATTTTGAAAGCATGAAATAATTTAATTGTTAAAGTAAATATTCTCCCATGAGGCACTGGAGAACTATGTTAATATTAGAGTATAAGAATTTATGACCCGAGATTGAACTTCAGCGCTGCCACTGATTAGTTTAGTGTCTCACGGAAGCTTCTAATCTTTCTGAGATTCAGTCTCTTCTCTAAAACAGAAATAATTCTTAGCATGTAGAACAACTGAAAGGAATAAATCAGATCAGGCATGGTTCTGACAAAAAGTCTGGCACAAAATAGATATGAAATAAGAGTATTACCCATCCCCATAAATCTATTTCTATTGCCAATATACTTTATGCTTTCAAGTTATATTCAAATCATATCACGAATCAGTTGTTTCATCACATCCAAAAAATATTTATAAATTCTTCTCTATCTTTTCTTGAACATTTTCCTGCTGCAATAAAATACGAAAGGCTCTCAAGTCCGAAAATGTGATTTAAAGCCAGCTCTGGCCTTCCCTAGCTCCATACTGTTCCCAAACTGAATTTTCTGGCCTCCCCTAACATGTAGTTAGACAAACTACTGAGAACACAAAGGGGTCCTGCACAGATGTGCATAAGTAGATATATCTAAGAGAAACTTTGTAATTTACCGTCTACCAGGAATGAGTCCTATTATATAAAATGTATTGCACAAAATTAGGGTAGAATCTATAGTCATTATTTTCATTTCTTTATAAGTTACACCAAAAATAAACCAGAGATCAGGAATGATAATTTCTTCAGTACTCTTTTCCTACAAAAATGGCCCAATCCTTAACTTCCTTCATTGAAAAAACAAATACCAGTGGTTATTTTGAAAATTAAGTGAGATTATTCAACAAACACATATAATAAGCATCTACTGTGCTCTGCATATTCTTCACAACTCTCAGATATCTAGCAATGCATAAAATAACTGTACACAAAGCTCCTTGTCCACATAGAACTTGATGAATTAGCCAAGTGCCACCCACCAAGGCAATAAATGCAGCAGTCAAATCCCAACACATACAGTATCCAAGAACCTAAAACTTATTCCAGTTAGTACAACAATTAATTAGTTATAATCTCAGCAAAGGAAATCACATAAGGAGCATAATTTGGCAAAAGCAATTGAGTTCCAAACTGTCAGCCTTCTCTCTGGAAAATAGCAAACTATCCTAACCAGGCAGGAGGATATTA
Organism: Petromus typicus; assembly: GCA_004026965.1. NCBI lineage: Eukaryota > Metazoa > Chordata > Mammalia > Rodentia > Petromuridae > Petromus > Petromus typicus. The sequence continues at coordinate 1,114 of PVIR01023236.1, read as the reverse complement.
TCCTGTTTTCTTTGCAAGGTCAAACTACATCAAAAACAATTCCATAGTTTCCTTACTCCTAAAGGAAAACAATTTTAACTTGCCTAATAAGTTTAAAAGATGTCTCAATCATTTCTTAAATAGGCTTTTGATATTAGAAGCTTATTTTAACCATAAAGGAAATACATACAATTTTTAACAATTTTTTAATTCTCTCTCTCTCCCTGTCTCTCATCTCTCATTTGTCACCTCCCCTTCCCTCCCCTCCCTTCCCTTCCCCCTCTTCTGTCTCTCCCTTTCCCTCTTTCCCTCCCTCTCCATCTCTCTCTTTCTCATACACACAGTGAACTCAACCCACACAGCAAGTACTCAATCCACTACATTATTCAATTTAGTTCAAACATCCCACTTTTAAAAATGTATATTACTGGTAGTGCTTAACCATCTGTATTTCTCTAAAGGTAGATCTTTCAACTATATTTAAAAACAATATAGTACAATGGCCAGCCCTTAAATATAATAGTAAAACACATTCACTTGATTCATGAGAAAATGTTACAAACCTTGTCTGGCCAATGTAAATATATGTTATAAAGTTTAGTCATCTGAATCCCAAGTAAAGCTAAGTAATAATGTGTGACAGCAGAAAATAAGACAAAATAAAATTTATTAAAAGCATAAAAATTAGGTGTAGAAATCTATCAAAAAAGTAAGCTGCCGGGCCGGGGAGTTAGCTCAGTGGTTCTGGCGCCTGTCTTGCAAGCGCAAGGACCCGGGTTCGATCTTCCATAACCATATACAATACTGGGCGTGGAGACTCACGCCCAGCAGCAACCAGTACCACATACCACAGTGCCGGGCGTGGTGGTTCACGCCTGTAATCCCAGCACTCGGGAGGCAGAGGCAGGAGGATTGCTGTGATATGAGTTTGAGGCTGATCTCAGGGCCAGCCTGAACGAAAGCAAAGCGAGACCCTGTCTCAAAAAAAAAGTAAGCTGCTATCTACCTCAATAAGTGTAAAGCATCTTAACAATGTGTAATAATCTATGTTCACTTGGACTGAATTATTTTTAAAAAATGAATTATACTCAAGAATATACATGTGAAAAAGTTTTTATAAATACTAACATTCAAA